>JAGJRO010000200.1:0-91120 GCA_022832285.1 Lepidurus apus apus | reverse complement strand
TTTTCTCCGTGACAAAATCGTATAACTGTGAACCCGGTCCGTCTGGAGGTTTGTTTTCCCAATACCAATGATGTGCGTTGAAGTCGCCGCATAGAATGATGGGAGAGGTGGTGTCGTTCAACTGGTGCCATATATCGGTGAGTAGTCTAAGTGTATCGTTGATTTGCCTTCTGTAGATGCATACACGTGTTATGGAAGGTAGATTCTCAGGTTGTATTTTTGAAATGAAGTACAATTCTTGTACTGATTGGATTTGAAAATGGAACGTATTTGGTCTCTTGAAACAGACCACCCCTTTATAGTCCGTCGGAGGCATAATTAGGTCAAACCCCTGTTGAGATTGATTCGACATCTTTGTAGGTGGTTCTAGTATGAAAACTGCTTTCGCTTCTTGAATGTTTGCTTCTCTCAGAGTCTCTGTAAGTTGAAAAAAGCTTTTCCTTATGTTATGAAAGATGATGTTTATTCCTCCGTTGTTTCGTTGTTGGTCAGGTTGGTTTACGTCAGTTATTTGTTGAACGTCCCTTCTAGTCGTGCATTTCATGTTTGTGACGATGTCGTTGGTGTTGCCGGCGGGTTATTTGTCAATTTTTCGAGCGCAGCAATCCTAGCTGGGCATGAACGGTCAAAGGCTTCGTGTTTGCCACGGCAGTTCGCACATTTCAGTTCTTTGACGTGGCAGGCGTTCGTTGAGTGTTCTGCTGATGCGCATTTTGCGCAGGGGGGATTAGGCGTTTGCAAGCTGAGGCAATGTGCCCAAAAGCGAGGCAATTAAAACATTGGATTAGAGGTGAATGTCTTACGTCCTCAATCTGCACAACCCTGTTAAAGGCGAGGAGCGCTGCTACGTTGAGAAGTTTGCTTTTTTCCTCCGTTGTTGGGCAGATGTACCAAATTGAACCAAACTTTTTCGCGCTGCTCGGGTTCAGCCATTTAGCTTGGTCTGCTACAAAATGTACGCCGAGTGCTGAGTTTTTCTCTGACATGTGGGTACAAATAGTGTTCAGGTCGAGGTCGCGAGGAAGTTGGTGAATAAATATCTTCCGGTTACGTTGTCTCACGACAGTCTTAACGGATCCGAGTAGGGAAAGTGTAGTTTTTTTGAAAAGATTTCAAGTTTCCATCATTTCATTCGCATTTTTAAAAGTTAGAAACAGATTGCCAGCTGGTGATTTGTTGGCTAGGATAGGGGTTGGAGCTCTGGGGTTTTTCTCTTTTATATCTTGTTCGACAAGGGTTAACAGGTCTCTCCTTGCGACTGTAAGGTTTCGTTTCGAGACGTCTTGCTGTTGAATTACCAGTACATTTTCGTACTATTGATGGGGCCTTGGGGTAGCTTTGTTCGCATTGCTGTTGATGACTTCTACATTAGCGGGGGTAGGGTCGTCGACTTCGGGTTTTCTTGGGGGTTTCGGACACGTCTGACGACTTGTGTCCAGGAAGCTTCATCGGAAATTGTGTTTTCTCGTTGGTGTTGTAGTGAACTGAGCTCCTTTTCAAGATTCTGGATCCAAGTGCTTTGTGTCTGGATGGTATCCGTGAGCTTGGCCACCTCTTGGATTAATAACATTTGGTTTTCTTGGATGTTTCGGATGGTGTTTGCTACGTATTCGAACTTATCCGCATTTGCTTCCTCAACTGAAGATGAGCGAGTTCGTGCAACCCTAACGGTTCCTCCTGGTGAGTGTGTTCTGGTTCTTTTGGTTGCGGCTTCATTTCTGCAAGATGGGCAGGTTTTGGCTCTTGCGTGATCTTTCTCAAAAGGTTCATTGCAGCCTCCGCAGATTATCACCTTTGGATTATGTGTATCCATGGTTTGAACGTTTTCATGGTCGATGTTGTCAGGTTGGTTTTTAGTGCAGGTTGAACCAGTTCGAGGTTGTGGATCAGACGTTTCCATACTGTGATGACGTCACTGTAGCTGATCGGGTATAACTTTGGTTGGGTAGGGACAGATGTAGGTAGAACAGTAAAACTTAACGCACTTAACGTAAAACAGGTAAATAACACTTTTTAACGGGTGATGTGGGAGACGGGTGGCCCTGAGGCCCGTCAATTTGAAAGAAAAGTAGTTTTGGCCAAGGAGATTTGTAGTTTTTCACATTTTAAATTAACTAATTTGATATTGGATATCCACCTTTCAAGTTCACAATTTACAATGTAAAGACTTCGCACTAGTATAGATTGGTGCTGAAATTTTGAGATTTCTAGCACCGATCACTTAGATAAGGACTATTTTCAGTGGAGCGATTTTGCCACGTCTACCATTGTTGGAGCGCCGCGCGACTTCTCAGAAAGAAAACTGATCGATGAAAATAATACCGTTTTCTTCATTAGCCCAAAACAAACGCAAAGTAATGTAAGAATGTGGGTTTTTAGTAGTTTTCCGTTACGGAAATCTTAGCTCAGTTTGCTTATATGTATGCCTTATGTTATACTTGTTATACTGTTGCCTTATGCGCTATTCCCACGCTTGCAAACTATAAATGTAGCGAATTCGTTTGTGTCGCGGGCGTTCGGGCTCGAGCTTTTGGCCGGGTCAGTTCGTCCGTCCCGCTTTGTAAATAGATCGCACTTAGTCCAAATTCTAAGTCCTTTTCGGACTTTAACTTTTCTCTTTAATCTAAATAACCACAGCCTCTCCTTCTGCCAAAAAGAACCTACAACCTTTGTAAGAATACTTTCTTACAGTAATTTGTCGTGTGATGAATGAATACCATACCAAAACTTGCGTTCGTTTTATTCTCCAAAGCAACCAGCGCGATTACATCTACTTCCAGAACGGTGGTGGGTACGTTCTTAATCGCTGCTTACAACATGAAACCCAAAGCGAGAAACTAGCAAAATGTCTCGTCCATGAGTTTTATAGACATGGCGTGTTATATTTCTTCCTCGCGTACTATACAGTTGCAGGAGCGACGTTTAGGTCTGCGACGGGTGTCCAGCGGTGTAACTTTGGGAAACGGTTGCGTGTCCGTATAGGAATTGTCATGACGAACTTACGTACATCGGTTTTTCGCAAAAACAAATTCGGGAAGACCATGAAGATTGTATTACAGACATAATCGTCAAAGGTAATCGGTAACGCTTCGCTTAACTCCCAAAACATACCCATTGCCTTTCGTATTACTTCCAGGCAAGGTGGACAACTTTTAAAAGTGGAGTTTGAGCCGAATCCAGTATCTCGGTGCTCCCTCATGATACACGTGTTCAGAATAAGTTCAGAGACTTTGATTGCGTTACACAGCTACATATTTAAGACATGACCGGCATTCCATTCAATACCGGGCTCCATGATAAAACTACGATGACTTTGCTTTGGCCTTAGGATACTTGCATCCTACTATTGCTTCTAAACAACCGGGAGACGAATTAGGCCAGCGACTAGGCTTTAGCCAGGTGAGAACGTCTATTCAACTATGGAAGCGAACGAGGAAAAGTTTATATGATGTAATTATTCCGATTATGAATTTTATTGCGGCACTTCTAAGCGAAAACTAAGTAAGCCAAGAAAGAAAAAAAAAGTTCTCATGGATACGGACTCAAAGCTACACACATGAGGGCAAATTCAAATTTGCAACACATTTCCTTAATTCCACGGAACAAATCGGTAACCCTAGCACCGCAGTTCGTTAATCGACCACACACGCTAGCAAAAAATTAAGAAAAAATCACATGTTTGGAAAGAAAATAAAATTTTTTAAACGTACTTTCATATTGAGATATCGTGAAAATTAACCTCTTGATGATGAAATAATGATAATAATTGATGCAGAAATAATGGATTCAGTGATGCCACCCTCAAACGCCTATCCCAATTCCTTCAGTCTCCACTGAACTGCTAGATCATAGAAACTTGCAAGCAATTTTTTTTTTCAATTCGATTATTTCCTTGGTTTCAAGCGCTTGTATACCTTAGCTGTGCCCAGGCGATCAGCCTGGGATGATTATAGCTCAGCGTAGGCAGTTAGCATGGGCTGCATGGGGAGAATTGGGACAACATTTTTTTTTAAACTTGGTACGTACATATTATATTATGAGAAAAAAGTATTATATTATATTATGCATTATTTATTAGTTTATTGGTATATTATGAGAAAAAAAGGTTTAGCAGTAAAGTGGGTACATCATATCAACTAATGCATAAAGCTACGATTTCCTTCGCCAAATTATAATAAATTAGCAATATGCAATTGCAAATTAATCGAAATTAAATTTGCAACTTTATGAAGTACGCAGACTTAAAAAATAATTTTACGATGTTCTTCAAGATGGAAAAAGAGAAAGTTAGGGGGAAAATCTACTTTTAGGCTCGAACAGAATTTCGACTTTACGTACTATACTGTCCAAAAAAAACGAGTATAGGGAAACCACAGTGGTTTAATCCTTACCCATGGGATTAATTAAAGACTGCTAATTTTGAACCGGTTTGTCTAAAACCAAACCAAAACTTACAGAAAGAGGAATCCGTTTTTACCCTGAGCTGGAGGACAGAGAAAATACTCATACAGAAATACATTAGGATTATACTTTCTTAGTTTCGGTTCGGTTTTAGAGAGGAGCAGGTTCGAACTGAGCAATCTTTAATTAATCCCACGGGTAAGGATTAGACCATTGTGGTTTTAGTATACTCGTTTTTTTTTTGGACAGTATAGTACATATTAAGGGAGCATCAAGTCAGTCATCTTTCCTTGGGTCTTAAATGACGAAATTACGTGGAGGAAAGTAAAAGTTATCATTTTTAGTTTTTTTTATTAGAGCTGCGGGCTTTTATGATCAGTAAACAAAGAAATGAAATTTTGATTATGCCTACAGAAAATCTGCTTTGCGTTGTAAACGTTGTTATACCCGCTAGCATTATTATACCTGCCAGCTATAACGCTATCTAATTTATAAATTATGTATCAACCTATAAGCAGCAAACTTTCAAATAGCAGCAAGATGAGAGAAATGCTCCTAAAGCTGTGCTTAGAAGTTATGCATAATCTCAAATGCAGTAGTCCTAATTAAAAGTCTTACTTTCAATCACCAAGGGTAGGCTCTGGTCTTCTTATCATGAGACCAGTAACGACATTATAGGTTTTATATATAAAAAATTGGATTCAGCTGTGACACATTTAAGATGAAATTGATTACTTAATGTCCTCTGAACTTTTGAAAACTTTAAAAAAATCACCCGCTGTGATGCTCGTGATCTTTAGCGGGCCGTGTAGGGGTAGCAATGAGAATTGTCCCGTTAGGGCCGGTCCGGCGAGTGTTTCGCAATTCTGTTTGGGTGAATGCAAATTGCCACAGATCCCGCAATTAATGCGGTAAGCTTTCCACGTCATTTACAGGATTTCATCCCTTAATAACGTTTCGCTTTTCAAACAGGCGTCGCTTGTTTGAGCGAACCGAAATGCGGAATGTGAAAAAGGGTCCAAATTAGGCGAATGTGTCGTCAACACGGAAAACATGAACATTTGGAATGCGTAGTAGCGATGGTGAGTATATCAAACCTCATTTTTATATAACTACAATCTTGCTTTATTCGTCTAGTCGCTCCTTGCTTACAGCTTAACTTACAAATATATATGTTCCTATGAACAAACACAGTCGTGTTCCACACTAAATGTATATTAATTTACCACTCCTTTTCTTGGACGTCCTGTATAGTTTTTGTTGCCAATAATGCACGCTTGGATGGCGTTGATCGTTTTTCTGTTTGGGCAGCTTGACGTCCTCAGTGTCAATCCAAACCAGATTACATAACTGACCAATTGCAGGAAAGCATGCAACACGCGTTAAACTATAGATATGGAAAGCCAAAATTCGAATGGGTCGAGGATCTCTTGCTGATCGAATGAAAAGTAAAAAGACGACCTGCAAAGTTTCATAACGATATATATCCCGACTATCGAACATAAATTTCATTTAAACCTGCATATTCTTAAGAACATGTGGGTTTAATAATTATGGTGATATGGTTTTGTCTTCCAAATTGTTGAACTGTCACACGAATGCAGCTGATTATGTAGAATTACACAAAGAAACCAAAACATACATTGGTAGCACAAATAAATGCTTGTGGATTTTCTATAAACTTGACCATCTATAATTTTAGAAATTGTTTTGCTCTGATGAAAGCTAGCACGAAACTGCTCTTTTTCTGCACAATACACATAAAGATTGTAAAATTAGAAACGAAATAATGTAAAACGTGAATTCTTGTGAAAATACTTGGCATTTCTTACAGAATACTCTTACACCATTTTTACCCGGAATTTCTTCGAAACTTTATTTGCTATGGCTATTTTCGTTTTTTCTGTGCGTTTCATCCTAAACGTGTGAAACAATTTGCGCTCTGGGGGGGCGTTGAGCAAAATGCAAATCGTTTCAGTTCTTTATCTTTAGTAATATACAGTGTCTTGGTATTTTTTACTAACTCTGGATATGCGAACTCCCTCCTTCCATCTAAACTATTTAAAAAAAGAACAATTATCCGGAGCACATTTATGGGTTTATTACGGTCTTTGTCTTGGGTAAGAAACGGAATTTAATTTTTTATTTTATCTTCTATATATCGGAAGACGATTGAACTGCCTTACCAACAAGATTTTGAAATAACTTTACTTATATGTAGTTCGGAATTTCTTCCCAAGTTGTTCCGATTTTAAATTAAAACATTTCCTGCGATCCAACTCGCACGAGCAGGAATATAACCTAACCCTCATCCTATAGCTTCCTCCGACTTCCTAGGCTAGAAGTTTTAAATCTGCCATGGCAGAAACTTTGTCCCCTTCCTTAAAGGGGAAGTAAGGCTTCAAAAGGAAAAAATGTAGGCTAGAGACCAGACCAGATGACATGTTCTGTCTGAAGAACTTTTGAGCGCATCGAATCATAGGGTTAGTACAATTATCTTTCTTTTGATTGCTCACAAGCCTGAAGGTGCTTTGGATAGTTTAACAACTCAATCATAAAATAGCGACTTTGTGTGTTTGGTTTTCGGTTCGGCTCAGAAACCGAGAGCCCATCCCTGGCATGAGACTGCGCGAGACGGTTCAGACAATGTGGGTAGCGCACTTGCAGCAAGGCGTGCAACGTGGCCCGCAAGTCAGGGCACTTGTTTCAGCATTCACAAGAATGACCATACCGTTCCTATGACTTCCGGGATCTATTTTCAATGCGCTCATAGGTAAAGGCGCTATAGCTCTTCGGCCACCTGTCCTCTAATCTTATTAGGATAGGAAAATTTGAAATTTGGCGGAAAGGGGTTATTCCGCTAAATAATTAATGACACAGTTAATACGAATATGATTGAAATAGGGGTTTTTCAGCCAGAACGTGTAATATAGTCTGTTCTATATTTTGTTTTCATTTTCGAAACCTTATAAATCTTGCCCAGTAAAAAGTAAAGTATTAATGTATACACACATTAATGTATAATGTATATTTGCCAAGGAAGAAACACGAAACCCAAGTGTTCCCGATCACGTTGTTCGTCGTATCTCAGAGCATAAAATTAAAACCGATGGCCCAGTAACGTTTGAGAGACGCAACCGGCCCGTATCCTGCCTCTCTCCATTACATCGTCCCTCCATTACTCTTACCGAAAAAAGTGTTGAAAGCTAGCTCTGAACTATTTTCTTTAAAAAACTATAGTAGTAGCCAAAATGTTGTGAGTTCAAATAGCAATGTATACTTGCATTCAATCTGCTGCCAAGGTTTTTTGGGACTGAAATGCCTCTCGTTTGCTATAAAGCTAAAGCTTTTCCTCTCGTTTCACTTCGACTTTTCTGAATGACAGACCGTACCCTAGTCGGTGTTCTTCAGATGTCCATTAAACAAGCCCGTTATTTGTTCGAACAACGTTTTTGGCGTTCTACCAAGTAAACAATTATTATATCTTCAAAATCACTGGCGTTCCTTTATACTTTTACTAAAGTCTCCTGTAAAGGAAGTTACAGAGACCAAAAAATTGGATATGGAACTAAAAAGTATTCATGAAGAGATTACCTGATTTAGTCCTCATAACGTAACATGATATATCAAAATATGCTTAACTTGTTTCCTTTTTCCTCATCTCTTGGGAAGTCTGTTGCCGTTGTTGCTCCGATACATGTTCCTCCTATAAGAAATCCCAACGAGTTACGCATAACATATAACTGTTATTCCCATTTGGCGTAAAGGTTCGATAATGCATTACAATCTTAGGGCTTTTTTTATCGTAGCATATAACTTTTAGCGAAAAATAGTCAAATTGTACCAACACGAAGGCTTCAACCGGGATATAAAAGCGTAGGTTCAGGAATTCAATTAAAAAGAGTGCATGAATAAATAGCAGTCAACGATCTGAGAAAATTTGAGCGAACTTTATTACTATTGCAAACTTTTGCATTAAAAATAAATTATATGCGAGAAGCGACAAATTGTTAGCTTGCACGAACATCCATTCTTGCTAAGAACTATATCCGCGTGGCCGTGAAAGATTGTCACTTTTATTATTACTAGGTTCGGAGACGAGAATGAAATAAGGAAGCCTGGTCATCCCACGCGGTTAATCGACCAACGCAGCGGACGTAGAAAGATACACTTGCTTCGAACTCATAACTAGGGAATGATTGAGCCCCAGAGTTATTGACCAAGGAAGATGACCTATATGTCTCGAAAAAGCACGATTAAACGAGCGTGGGGGTAGCAGCACAGTCACAACAACTCCATGGTGTTGCAAACACGTACTATGAGCAAACGAATAACTACTATCCCAGCATTCCCTATACTTATTTCTTCTGACTTTCTTCAGGTCATAAAAGACACTAATAGGTTTTAGATTATATTCAATTATACAGCACATAAATTAAAAGGTCTTATTTAATCTAACGTATTCCTACACCCGTTTTGTAAATCCAGCCTTACTGGGACGCTTATCACCACCTTATCACTGCAGATATAATGTTAGCAAATCTTGATTCTTTCTGAAAAAGAGAAAAAGGAATCTTGTATTGAAAGGTGCCAAGCGCCTATCTGTTGTATGTTATTTAGTCAAGCGTGACAAAAAACTTTTAACATTTATGTACTCATTATTAACTTTCTATCTTACCAAAGTAGGGTATAATCGTTTATAAATTAAATAATTAGATCTAATACTCGGAACACCAGTTGGACTATACCTCTTTGCGGGTTTGGGTAGGAGACATTCTAGAGATAAAATGGTTTGCCATATTAGGTATCTTTATTGGATTATCCAAGCTGCCTTCACAGCTTTCAAAGTTTTCAGAAGCTTGAACCTGTTTTCTTTGGCCTTTTTTGCCACAGAGGATACCGATAATAGTCAGTGTATATAGCCCGGTTATGGATAGAGAATGTTGTCGTTGAACTACGGTTCTGGGTGAACGGAAACTATACTATAGATCTCGTATGCAAATGCTCTAAAACTTTCGCAATTTGTTTACTCCATGAAGCTTCCTTAGCATTCGATACAGAACATGAGCTGCGAGGGAATGCCCAACAAGACCAGCCAGTGTATATAACAAAATAAAGGGTACGTGGAGACCTTTATTGCCCTAAAGCCTGTGCGTCAGCAAACATTATGCTCGTCGTCCTATAACATCTTTGCCTACAAATTTCTTCGCACAAACCACGCTTATATTCAGTCAATACAGGCTTCAGCACAAACCGCTGTACAATAATTGAGCTCTCCTTTCCTTTGCTGTGTTAGAATCTTAGCGTGCACCGCTATGTCTGCGATTATATATCACTACGTGTAATTCTTACTAAGCAAAACAATGACAAAAAACTTAGACGACATGATAGGGTATCGCAAGAAATCAGTCCACCGTTATTGACTGAAGAAAACTCGCTGTTTCTAGTCCATCGAACGAAAACGTAAGAAAAAAAACTTCGACGTTACATTTACCTTAGCATTTTCGGCTATGCAGTATCTCTACAAACGTTTATAGTAAAGTATTCATAATTAAGATAGTTATTTTTATATAGTTACCCGTATGAAAAAGGTTCGGTTCACAACATAGGTGTTACCTCAGTTTTACCCCCCTTAGACTCAAGTAAAACCTCTATAAATTGGCAAAGTGGTAAAACCGAAGTTTAACCGAAGTTTTACTTCTGTAAAAATGTAGTTGTACTTAAGTTCTTAATTTCAGTAAAAGCGAAAGTAAACAGTGTTTCAGCGAAGTATACCTACTTTGCCCATTTATAGACGTTTAACCAAGGTAAAACCTAAGTTGAACCTCAAAAAATTACAGTACGATCGAGCTTGAACCAAAGTGACCCTCAAGTAAAACACACCCATTTTTTCGTACGGGTAGTCTTATGATACGTTAAAAGTTTTGTAATTCATCTTTTACCCGAATTGCACCATGATGGGCACACACAAACTTACGCTACTGGCTTTTCCCTAACCCTAACTGCATTCTGGTTAGATTACTTAAATTGTCTCATAGATGGCAAAAGCTTACGGTAACGCTCGGAGCAACGACAAGCACGAGGTTGTTTGTAATGGCGCAGTAAGGACTCAGTGTAAGTAAATATTGACACTGTTTGCCTTCGCAGAAACCTGCGCTCAGTCATATTATATTTGCGTAAGTATAATTGCCTTGTTATTATAGTTATACTTAAAAATTAAGTAGGGTATAACCTTGGAACTGACAATTCGGGATTCATCCGTTCTATAAAGGCAAAGTTGTGATGTGGCACTTTACCCTACTTTCCATAAACCTGTTTTCTCTCTCCGATATAAATGAGCGCTGCGTTCTTGCTAAAGGGAGATCTAACCAAATAGTATACCTCGCAGGTTTTAGGTGTTATAGAATCTACCACCATGTCGGCTTCTCCCATTGCTCGTCAGGCCACACAAGGTCAAGCTATCCCGAAGAGAATTTTGATAAGTGACCCCTCACAACTGCCACATGACTATTCAAGTACCCCTGGAGGAACCCTGTACTCTACTACGCCTGGAGGTAATTAGAATAATCTGCATGTTCGCCTACTTTCGTGTGGGGAAAAATACATATTTCAAATGTTTCGCTTTTTTTCTTTGATAGGCACTAGGATTATTTATGATAGAGCATCACTGCTACAAATGCGTAACTCACCGCTAGCTCAAACTCCTCCTAAGAATCTGCCAAATCTTCCGCAAATTATCCAGACCGGGCCAGCGAAGGAACACGTTAAACCCTCGCCATTGGCTAGTGCCACCGTTAACAAAGAAGCCGAGAAGGCCAATGATATAGAAAGTATATTACATAGTTTTATTGTTACCTAAGCTAAATATTTTTTTAAATGTTCAGAAGGAGAAAACAAGGACAAGATTCCCGAAGAGCCTCAGTTCGAGATGGACATCTAGAAACGTCCATATGGACGGTGTATGGTTGCAGTCTTCTTTACCTTCTCTTTTACAACAACCAATCAGGAGTTTCCGGCTACAAAACGTTTTTGGTGCAGAATTATTCTTAGCTTTTTATTCTTCTTCTTGTTTTTTCTTTCTTTCTTATTTGTGGCTTCCATAGTAAAAAATGGACCATGCATTCGCTAGCTAAATCCTCGCTTCGTACTTTCTTGTCAATTTCTTTTCTTGTGTCGAAGACTTGTTTATGAAGGGAGAAAGGCAAAGAGCATGGTGATTGGAATAGAATAATAGCAACGAAAGCCACAAATTTGCGTTCTGCTGAAGCAAAACTATAAAGTACGTTTTCCTGGTTTTCTTTCTTGTTTTTGTTGTCGAAAAAAAAAACAACTGGCCAAAAACTGTGCTCATTTCGTAGTTGGTTTAACAATTGGCAAAAAAAGCACGCACAGTTCAAACCATCTTGTGTTGTAAGACCAAAATAAATACAATTGCCAATTTGGTACCTTAAGCATGTCTCTAAGTATAGTATTAAAAAAAGAGAAGGAGAACAACGAAGGAACTTACCTTGCTCTCCATTTGAAAGTGACTTAGGCGTATTCCAGAAGCCCATAACGTAGCATCCAAATCAAGTGTGGGGTGTTATTTTCCAAAAAGAAAGAGAAACCTGACCTTTGCTTTCAAGCCACGTTTTCCATACTGCGGGTTGATCACTTTTGCACAAACAAGACAATTTTGCATCCATCCGGCTATCCTTGCTCCAACCCTTTGCCCGTAAGGCATTGTCCATTTCATTTCACTGACAAAACCTACTTCAGAAGTTCGGACCTTTTACTGGCTCCGCTTGCCTTGATGTTTGCTTTGATTTTTCAACAGATCATGCTTTCGTTTTTTTTAATCAGTATATTTTTTATAATTAATCAGCGTTAATAAAAGTATAAACTTGGGTAAGAGGGTGGCAACGCGACCAACTGGAAAGAAAGTTCAAAACGGTGAAAGTGAAAGTCCAAGGGAACCCAGCTCCACCGTCGAGAAACAGCATCCAAGCTAGGAACACGACTTTGAATATGGCTCCCGGGCCGATGAGTTGTAGGAGTAGCCAATAGGAAAAGGAAACGCTGTGACGTAGCCGTCACCATGACTTTATGCTATAAAGGCGTGGAAAGGACCAGTTTTGTACACACTGACCCAGGTGATTGTGAACGAGTGACGTGCGTACAAAACTTGCTGTATTATTTTCCTGCGCTTAATTGTTCTGAATATAACCGGAGATAATGTGTGGTAAGCATGCCTTTTTTCTCCTAGTCTTGGTTTATGTAACTTTTCCTCTCGTTTACAGAAGATATACATTAAAATTATATCAAGTTTGTCGCTATTATACCCTATAATATTAGCAAAATAAACTAGCGTTTAAAACTCGCATGACGTCTGTCAAGCTATAACTCTTGGGAATTATCAGTAGATTTAAATACTTTGCCAACACGGCATAACGAAAGGAAAGAAGGAGTGATTGATCAATTCTTACATACATACAGATTCCAATCTGTAAAGTATTACCGGGAGCATCTGTTATTAGAAAATTTCTTAAAAAAGAGATAACGATTTCAATCACCGTTTGTCACGTTATACTTTTAAAATTATTCTAGCCCTCTCATGCGGAAGTCTGGAACTAAGTCGTTATCTTGGATTCTTTAAAAATTTTGAAGGAATTTAATCCAAAAATGGTAAAATCCCCACAGAGCCTGATTAACAAGGCTTCTGTGTAGGTTCTGGGGATACAACTGCGTAATTATGAGCGCAACTTTCTTGTCCTTGCCCTTGCTTAAGTCTCAGGTGAATTTCGTAAGCTTTTCCCCCTTTTTTTATTGCCGCCTTCCCATACCAGCTTATCTCCGCACCCAAGTTGCTAACCATCCAAGGGACTTACCAGGAAAAGCGTTGCTATTTCATGATAATTCTTTCACTTTTTTTGGCCATGGAAGAACCTTTGTCTTCTCGTATTTGGGGACTTTTACACTCTTTGACCTTCCGAGAGATGACCGGGGCGACTACGCCCTTCTTGAAAACCTGAAGTTGAACAGTGGACTCACTGATGAAATCGCTAATCAGACCGCATTTTAGTTAGTTCCTTGGCTTCCATGATTATTAGCTCGTAAAGGATCACCTCAAGGTCAATTGAAGTGGCAACATTCGCGCAACTCCTGTTACACAGATTCCCTTTTATTTTAAGAACTACTATTTTTCAAAACCCTTCTCCCGCGAACGTGACTGCGATGACTAGACATTCGACCGTAATAGTTACACTTTCTCTTTGCTCTTTGTATAAACTTAACTAGTTTTCGTGATTGGTACCTAGTAAAGTTTTTTTCTAAGAAAAAAATAGAAGAAATGGCCCCTTGGCTGCATAAGTAAAAGATGAACCTTTCACCAAGTTAGGACTTTCTCCCGAGTTCCGACCTAGTTAATAACCAGAAATGTTTACTTCTGTGAACTAAAATTGGAAGGTTGTAACTCCGATAAGAGATCTTACAATCCTTCCTTGTTTGGGTTTGAGGTAACTTCTGAAAAGTTCTTTTGACAGGTTAAATTACCCTTACGAGATGTTAGCGATAGGCATTTTTTCAGGATCTCAAGATTAGGTTATACAGGTGAAAGTTCTTATTGGAGCCACTAGGTCAAACATCCATAGGCGCCTGGTCTCTTCCCCTGAGATCAAATCCAAAAACTAGACCAAACTTTCCGTTGTGACCGTCCCCCGTTCACTTTCAGTTTGAAGAGGAAGTCCTTGACTACGTTACCAGGTTTTCGAGTCTTAAAAGATGTGATGAAAAGTTTCCGAGTTGAACAACAAGTTTTCCTTCTTTAACGCCGAAGGATTCCTTTCACTTTTCGCAAGAGCAATGTCATATATTTTCTCTTTGCGAAAAAAAGGGCAACCTGGAAATTGAGTTAGGAAAAGTATTCATAAAAGGGTAAAAATGGGTTATGTATTGACTTAGCATCCTATTCTGGATGATAAGCATAAGGAAATCGGGCTTCAAGTTGCCCGGTTTTGTAATCCTAGTATTAGGGATAGTGGTACATTTTTATTCGCACAAATTTGGTTTTGTGTGCGTTGGGGCCCGGATATGGTTTACGTCATAACGGTCCTCATTTTAACTTTAATCTAGAGATAAAAAAATACACTGAAACCCAGTCCATTGTCATCAATGAATGCAATCGAGCTGTTAAAATATATTAAAAAAGAATCTATTGTCCAAACTCAAATGATAAGATTATTTACTCAAGTTATAAGGTTATTTGACTGTCATTGTTATTTCAAGTTTGAAATGTTCCACTCACCTTTTTTGTGAAGGATATTCTAAATGAAGGTGTTCATTTTGTAATTGTCGCTACAGGAATCTTTGCTTACCTGAATTACCTTACGCCGAAATCGCGTCGCGAGATTTTGGAAATTTTGATTAAAGGCTTGCAGCGATTGGAATACCGGGGTTATGACTCTGCAGGTAATATTTTTTTTCGCATTTCTCTTTAGATAGTGGCTTAGTTTCAAGAAAAGTTATCGTATACACCACTTGGGTTTGCAGATTGTGTATTAAAAACTTAATGAAATTTTCTTCGAACAAGGTGTGGGTATTGATAGCAGCGATGGAAACTCGTCTCTTCTCATCAAGAAAGAAGGCAAAGTCAAAATGCTTGAGGACGAAATCTTGTCAAGTAAGCGATAAATTAGATTTTTGCAAAGGTTCCAGATTACATTATCTTCATTCGTTTAACAGTGGAGAAGCAGTTGAACTTTGATGACATTCATAACATTCACGTGGGCATCTCTCATACACGTTGGGCTACTCACGGTGTCCCCAATTCAGTCAATTCACATCCTCAGCGATCGGACGACAACAACGAGTTCATGGTCGTACATAACGGTAATACACAATCACTTCTTTTCGACTAGTCTTTTTAGTTTTAATTTGGTAATCCTCTTCTGCAGGCATTATTACCAACTACAAGGACCTGAAACAGTTCTTGACGCTCAAAGGCCACAAGTTCGAATCGGAGACGGATACGGAGGTGATTGCCAAGTTGGTCAAGCATCTATACGTCCAACATCCCACTTATTCCTTCCGCGAGCTAGTGGAGCAAGTCATCCAACAATTGGTAACATGAAAATCACTGAAATACGGGAAATTGTTTGGATTGATTAAACAAGTAGAGGTTAAAAAGTGTTACTAAATGTGCGAAATAACGGTTTTAGGAAGGCGCCTTTGCTTTGTGTTTCAAAAGCACACATTTCCCTGGCGAATGTATTGCCACTCGTCGTGGTAGTCCATTGTTGGTAGCTATTAAAGCCAAGGCTCGTTTGGCCACAGATCACATTCCCGTTCTTTACTCCAAAGGTAAACTCTTTGATCTATTGCATGTTCGTTTCCATTTCCACAGGTTCAATACCTTAACGTGTGTGCGTACTACACTCGGTATGGGGAAAATTGTAAGGGGACACTGACATGCATGACTGTGAGACGTTGGTTTAAACTAACACGACTTTTTCTTTTTGTCTTGAAAGAAAAAGTGTGCGGTTGGGGTTGTTGGTCTTTGCTCGTATGTAACTTCCTAACCAAAATAACAGCACCCACGTCCCCTAGTTAATGTGCCCGATATGCATAAACAGCTTTATGGCGCCATATCACTGTTCGTGGGAAACTCGAAATTTGGTGGAGGAATCTATAATTCCAGTTGATATGTTTGTAACCGTTATAAACCAATCGCTTAATCTCTTTCACGCTCCGCAGCTCCTCACGGCGTTCCCAAGCTTTATACAGGTAGTGGTTACAGAATTTACGAAGACTAAAGGAACACATACACGTTTTTCCATTTTATTCTTATTACGTAGTATTTTTTTAATTGGTCCCCTATTTGTGCATGGGAAGTTTAAATTGAGCCACGGGAATTGCTGGTGCTGGGTTCCGTAAGTTTGCTTGACGCTTCGCTGTTGCTTTTGATTACTTAGCTTTACACGTTTTCTTAATTACTTGCATGACCATCCAAACAACGTATTTCCAGACTTCCGACTCCCCTTTTCAAGGTCTTGCGACACGTTACAACAATTTAGTGATTACATTGCTTCTCGCGAAAATCTTATACTTAAAGAAAAATAGCCACGCTACTTAAAAAAATGTAAACAGGGTTCGTCATTCTCAGAATATTGTAGACTACGAAGAATCCTTGAAGGCCTGAACTTGTGATATTGCTTATCTCAAGAGTATTGAAAGGAAATCTTTCAATACTCTTGAGTATTGAGAGTATTGAAAGGAAATCTTTCAATACTCTTTATCTCAAGAGTATTGAAAGGATATTTTTCAGTACTCCTGAGGTAGGACTCTCTATTTCGGTTGGTGCACTTTTATTTTCACAAAAAATTTCGTGAAAGTGTGCTTCAAACAGACCAAACATTGTTTTTTTATTAGCGTTTGCTTCATTTTTTAAAGTCAGCCGGTTGATGGGTATATGTTAAAAGATGTGTTCGAGGGGCAAATACGAGCGTTTTTTATCTCGTGTCGCAATTCTTTAAGTACCGTAAATCTTATAATTTTCAACTTCTAAATTCTTCGTTTGACTTATGTGTGTTGTCCCTCTTGTTTGCCCACATTTTTCTGCATGCCTTCGTCTTCCAACAGAAGTGACTCCGGAAGTGGCAGGTACATACCCAGCACGTTCCATATTTTCTAGATTTCATTTTTATTTTTGCATGAAAATTTCATGTTTTTTCTTCCCCTTTGTATGTGTTTATCTTGAGCATGAACTATCTATTTTCTTTTCCACTGTATCGTCCTCCGTTGTTTCTCGATTCTTGATAAGTAACAAAATCTTCTTTCATTTTTTCACAAGTAAATACTTGTTTAAAAAAAAAGAAAAAAATATGTTTTTGGCTAATTTTCTTCTTATATGTTTATATTTTTTTTCGACCCTGCCCGTCACCTTCCCCAATTATTTTTTGGTCTTGACGCTCGCAGAAGCTGAACCCAAAGCCAAGCAAGGTATTTTTGAACATTTTCTTATTTTTTACGCCAGTTACCTCTATTTATTATTACATGAAGTATTATCAAAAAGCCCTTCAGTGACATGATAATTAAAGGAACAAGAAAATGTCGAATCGAGTGTGATTTGTGTGCCCTTGGCCAGCATGATTTTGTGCAAGAGTCAGGGAGAAACGCATGTCATATTTTACGAGCATGGCAAGGAACGTTGTCGTGCAATTTGTATACGTATTCCTGTTTTTATGCGCGATTTTTGTTTCCCAGTTAATATAATGCTTTGGCTAATGCCGTTCTTTTTTTTAAGCAGATCATCGCCCCGTGGGACACGAATTACCAGCATTGCCCCGTCGAGCTTCCACTGCAGAATTCAAGCCTCTAGGCGAAAATCCCGAAGTTGAGTACTTTTTCGCCTCAGACGCATCTGCCGTTATCGAGCACACCAATCGTGTCATATTTTTGGAGGTTAGTTTTGGAAACTTATGGCCCTCGACAGCGTCTAATGGGACTAATTATGCATTTCTGCCAAATAGGATGATGATGTCGCAGCTGTTGGTGACGGTGCTTTGAGCATTCATCGTTTGAAGCGATCCTTGGATGATTCCCATGCCCGTGAAATCACCACTCTAAAGATGGAAATCCAGCAAATTATGAAAGGCAACTTTAGCTCGTTTATGCAGAAGGAAATTTTCGAACAGCCCGAGTCAGTTGTTAACACCATGCGTGGACGTGTTAATTTTGAAAAGGAAATTGTCATCTTGGGAGGCATTAAGGTAATTTTTTTTCTTCCGTTTTAAAATGCATGTTACCTATTTTGGAAGTGACATTTTTAAAATTTGTACCCTTTTGTAGGACTACCTGCCCGAGATCCGTCGTTGTCGTCGTTTGTTGCTCATTGGCTGTGGCACGAGCTACCATAGTGCCATTGCCACTCGTCAGTTGCTCGAAGAACTTACTGAATTGCCCGTCATGATAGATTTGGCCTCGGATTTCTTGGATCGTAACACTCCCATCTTCAGAGATGATGTCTGCTTCTTTATTTCTCAATCAGGTAAACTTTAAGCTGGTTTTGAAAAGAACTATCCCACTGAACGTAAATTCTTTTTCGGTTCTAGGTGAAACTGCCGATACTTTGTTGGCGTTGAGGTACTGTAAGCAACGTGGTGGCTTGATTGTTGGCATCACCAACACCGTGGGCAGCTCCATTTGTCGCGAATCCCACTGTGGTGTTCATATCAATGCAGGGCCTGAAATTGGAGTTGCTTCAACTAAAGCTTACACGTCCCAATTCATCTCTTTGGTCATGTTTGCCCTCATGTTGAGCGAAGACCGCATCTCCTTGCAGCCTAGGAGAAGCGAGGTATAGTACACCTAGATTTTTTATTTATTTTTTGTCATTAGAAGAATCCAATCGTAAGAAAATTAAGTTCCCTGTAGCTTTAATATTAATTTTTTTTTTTAAATCGCCAGATTATCCAAGGTTTGAAAAACCTTCCGGATCACATCAAGGAGGTTTTGAGCTGCGATGACAAAGTAGCATCTTTGGCTAAAGAACTTTACCTACAAAAGTCCCTTTTGGTTATGGGTCGCGGTTTTAACTACGCTACGTGCTTGGAAGGTGCATTGGTAAGGAACTGCTTTAGATTTTCGTTTCGGAAGAAAAACGATGTCTAATTACTTTCTGGTCTGCGGTTTTTGTAGAAAGTAAAGGAGTTGACTTACATGCACAGTGAAGGAATTATGGCTGGCGAACTCAAACACGGGCCTTTGGCGTTGATTGACAAAGCTATGCCCATTCTGATGGTCATTACCCGCGATCCCACCTATGTCGTAAGTTTACCCTTTTATCCGACAGATGCTGTTTGTGAATTTAGTTAATATTCTTTTTGTGGTCTAGAAATGCGTTAACGCTCTTCAGCAAGTAACTGCTAGGGAAGGACGACCCATCTTGATTTGCGAGAGGGGCGATGCTGAAACACAGAAATTTGCCTCCCGGTTTATCGAAGTGCCCCACACCGTTGATTGCCTTCAGGTAATTACACATTTTTCATGGTTTTGGGGTTGGAGTACCTTTATAATAACTGGTTTATAAGGTCTTTCAACCCAATCGTTTTCTTTTCTTCTTTTTTTTTGGCTTTTTAGGGCGTCTTGTCTGTCATTCCCATGCAACTACTTTCCTATCATATTGCCGTCTTGCGCGGCTGCAACGTAGACTGTCCCCGTAACTTGGCCAAGTCGGTTACGGTCGAGTAAAAAAAAAAAAGTAAGCAAAAGAATGGAAATGAGAACGGATTGTGTATAAATGGTAAAAAAAATGGACGAAATACGTGCCTTGGGCAAGTCGGTATTTTTTTGGTGTGGCCAGCATTGGAGAGAAAGCACCGTGGTGGAGTGTTTGTGTGGAGTGCTGCAAGATTTTGGATTTCCTTTTATATCCAGCTAATTGTGAAAAAGAAAAGAAGTCCTGGCTCACGCGGTCCAAAATACGCCAAAATTTTTTCTGAACTGTGGCAAGCTCTCGTTTTGTCCTCTTACTTTCCCCCCTTTTAAAGCAGAGCAAAAAATTATGACAAATTTT
The DNA here is from genome assembly GCA_022832285.1 of Lepidurus apus apus. Lineage (NCBI taxonomy): Eukaryota > Metazoa > Arthropoda > Branchiopoda > Notostraca > Triopsidae > Lepidurus > Lepidurus apus. The sequence goes on along the minus strand of JAGJRO010000200.1, from coordinate 71,169 downwards.
ACACAATTGATTTCTAGTTTTTAACTTTTGTTCTTATATTAGACAGCATTTATTTGTATAAAGTAAAAAAAAAGATATTGTCAAGTTCCCCATTTATATCATGTGATACGTTTCCTCCTTTATCAATCCTTTTTGCCCCCGATTCGGTTGTCTTTTGTGTGGTGGACCAGATACAAGTTCACTTGTATCTGGCACAGCGAGACTAGTTATGATATCCCACAGCCTGAATGAACTTGCACGTTTCTTGACTGTTTTGTATTGAAGGTTTTTGTTTCCATTCCATATAAGGCTTTCGGGGGTCCAATAAACGGTTAAGGACTGACTTAGAGAATCTTTATATCATCAGCACAGCATCGGATCGAAAAAGTTCGTTGAGTTTTTTAAAAGGCACAAAATCCACACCTAGTTTTTTTAAAAGGCTAATTTTCATCTAAACAGGCCCACCTCTGGCTTTCTTGAACCACGTTTCTGAATTCTGTCAGGGCTTTGGTCATCCGGTCTTGCAAGCTAAAACAGGAAATAAAAAAACAGAAACCGTTACTCCTTCACTAGAAGATTCCAAATTCCCAATCTATTACGACAGATCACTTACTCGTAGCGTAAGGATTGATTCTCGGTGATTGCAATGGACGTGGCAAGTCCCGATGGATCAGGATCGACTACTCGGACGGCCGTTAATCCCGATTCCGTCTGGTGAGTGGAGACGGGTGACGAATAGATAGGCGTGCTCGACGCAGAGGCTCTTTGCCACAGCGTAACCTATGGGACAGAAATATATAGCCTTCTCGCAAATCGATTGTCGCGCGACAAATTACAGCTCTTTCTAGTACGGTCCACACGTCAGCTTGCCTTTGGCTTTGCACCGAGAAAAGCTCTGATTTGAGAACCTCCAATTCGGCCAGAATCTCTCTGATCGGATTAATGGCTTCGTATACGACCGCTACGAAGCTTTGCACTTCCCTACGCCAAAACGTACAAACATAAAAAAAAAATCAAAATACTTCAAAATACTTGTACGCTTCGTAAAAGCTATCCAACAAGCTTCCTCTGGCTTTTAAGTTCCTCAAGACAATCTTAGCCATATCAACGCTATCTTCTGGTTGGCCACGTTCGTCTCGAGGCGTTTTTCGTAGCTTTTCGTATACCTGTAATCCAGCTTCGTATCTGGATGAAAAAAATACACATAGTGAGGGGAAAAAAATACTATATGCTTACATGTTATCAAATTGGAGATCGGGTTTGGCACTGGCGGTGTTTTTGCAAACTTTATTCAAAGTTGCAGTGATCTCTGCTACACACGAGTCCAAGCGAGCTAATTTTTCACGGACACGATCGATTTTCGAACGAATCCATTCATCCACCTGTAACCAACTCCTTACCATTGCATCAGAAGCTGTAAAAAGAACAAAAAAGAGCTAAGACAAACTTCCGATATAATTGTACGATATCCTTTTACGCAAACCGCCTCGCTGAGCCTGTTCGGCATATTTTTCCTCGTCCACTTTCAAGCTTGTGTAAAACAATTCGTACTGGGCCACCAACGCATTGAATTGCGAGTGACAACGTATGGCGTACTGTCGTAACTGGGCAGTTTGGTGCGTCACATGCATCCTAAAAATGAAATCAAGAAAAAGAGAACGTAGTACAAAACCACGTCCAACACATGAAGTGAGGTCAACGTACATGAGTAGTCGTTGGCATTGAAAGAGCCGTTTGTAATTTTCTGCTTCTTGGCGTAGGAAGTAGACAGCTTGCGCCCAGCATCTGCGGCGTGTGACATATTCTATGTTGGCCCGCGGGTTATTTAACATATAATGAAGAAATTCGGGATAATTTGGGTTCAACACGGGGCGTTCCCTGGTTAAAACGCTTGATTTCTTAAACAAGAACAGTAGGGAACTAGGTTCTCCCTAAAACAATATTTTTCTTTATGAAACCAAAGGCGTGATTCAAAGCTAAAAATCTGTCTTACATCTGTTGAACAAAAAAGCTGCATAGTCGTTAGTGTACGATCTGTTACGGTGCCTTTGGGGGTCAATAAAAGCTGGTCATCGACCATAACTCCTGTTTCTCTTTCTATCCACGAGTGTAAATGTGCGACGGAAGACTGATTACTTGCTACGTAACTGAATTTGTGCATGGTATCAAACCACAGAATGTTCAAAGACTATAAAAAGGCAAACGAATTAGAGGCCACAACATACGGAAACAATTTTACTTTGGTCTCAGCTATTTCTTGAAACAAAGCCATGAAAGCACGTGGATTATTTTCATCCTCTTCTGACTGATCCGAATCCCGACCACGCTGAAAAGGATCCCAGTCTAAGAGAACCCTTAGCCACTGTTCGATTTGATTTTGTAAAATACTACACCAAACCACGGAGTTATATACTTATAAATGCGAATCGACGACGAAAATACTTATTAATGTGGTTCTCTCGAAACAAAGTTTTAGAATGGACGATTTCACCGTCAGGTCTCTGGTAGACACAAATCATATCTCTTTCTTTGTTTTCTACGTAGTGCATCCTATAAGAAAAAAAAATACCAAATAGAAGGGATAAGGGAGTCAAATTAATGTTACACACACCACTGTATTCCAGGTAGGTTCGGCAAGAATGGCCGCGTGCCTGTGACACACTCGAAGAGACAGATTCCCAAACTCCAGTAATCTACGGTAGCCGTGTATCTAAGCCGACGAATTGTGTTTCAGTTCTAAGATATAGGGGATGTAGTATCAGTATTACCTATCACTGCCGAATAATTCTGGAGCAAGATATTGTAGAGTTCCGACAAACGACTTACAGGCACTGCTTTGGCTAACATCTTTCGCGTATCCCAGATCAATTAATTTATGAACCACCTAGAAACCCAGTACTTAGACGACAAAGGAAACCTTACAAAACTTGCTTTTACTTTTCCATTCAGTGGTTGCAAGACTACGTTTTCGGGTTTGATATCTCGGTGGATAATTTTAAGCGAGTGAAGGTACAGCAGTGCAGCTACCACGTCTTGTATAAGCAACAAAATACCCTCTTCCGGTATTCCGCAACAATTTTCAGGCCGATTTAACATCTAGTCCAATAAAACGATGCACTCGCTCGAAAACCGGGTTAATTGTTTTTAAACCATTGTATATTACCTGTCTTAAGGAACCCCCTGTGCAATACTCTATGCACAATATTGGCAACCGAGCAGAGAGTATTTGTAATGGTCCCGGTGTAGGGTACGCCTTTACGATATTCGGGTGTTCGATTCGTTGCATCATTTCGACTTCCTTCGACCATCTTTCCTTCCAACGATGCGAACCCTGGGCTTCTTCGGACCACAAACACATCTTGATAGCTAGGCAATATAGGTTAATACTCCGGTGTCATTATCATACGTTAAATTACCGAGTTGTTGCCCAGTTTCTTCATTTTTCCAAAGACCGACCTCCCCAAACCCCCCGCTGCCCAAACTGCCGAGTTTCTTCCAAAACCCGACCTCAGAAATTTCCTTCGTATCCGTGTCGCTCGACGAAGAATCATTAAAAGCTGCCATTTTTTTTACAAATAAAAAACTTGTAATGATCTCTCATTTCCTATCAAGAAATGAATGAAACATTGCTGAAAAACAAAAATAAACGTAACTGAAAGTAAACAAATAGCTGGACTCGTACTAGTTTCCATGGTAAATTCCGATTCAAGCTTTACACTTCTGCCATTCGCTATTTCACGTCTATTTACTTCAAAACTCTCCGCTAGTTGTCGCTGAAGGTTGGTTTTCTGACTCTCAGTCGCCATGGCGGAGGATTGTGTTTCCGTGACACCAACACCCGCAAAAAGGTGCCGTTTATCTGTTACTCGTGAAGATTTGTCACTCCTGACTACGTCTGGAACTACAGGTAAGAATGCTAGACATTTTGCACAAGCTAAAAATCCTTAATTAAATCGTAATATTACCCAAAATTGTGTCGTAACAACTGTGGCTTGGCTGACCGGGAACGCCCCCCTTTTCAAACAGGACAGGTTTAACTGTTTCGCCGTTTCTCTTGTGTTGATACGGTTGATACCTATGGCTTTGTTGTATTTAAATTAATTGAGCTTTATTAAAAATGAAAATATATAAAAATATTTTGTTATTTTCCCTGTTTGCAGGTGACGCGATTTATGTAGGAGGAAGACTTGGCAGTATCGACATGTTTGCTGCAAGTGATTCTGGTTTTAGTGAACTAACGTCATCCGGATCAAGCGAAGATGACCAGGCGACGCCGACGAATGATCAATCGCTGCCTATGAGGTATCTTTGAAAATTTTCCCGTCTGTTATTCAACTCTTTAATTTAGTGAGCTTGGTACTGACTTATTAAACACCAGTCGAGATGAAGACCTAGAAGAGGATCAAGAGGTTAATGAAGAGGAAGAAGACGAAGATGATGACGATGATGTGTCTTCTTCTTCTTCCAGTGATGTATCGGTCATTAGTGGCCTCTCAGAATTAGGCGGTCATGACTGGGAGCCTACTGCAGGTATATCAACTTGAAACTCTTCCTTTTCCGGTTCTACGAAAAGACTTGACTTAGGTTCCATGAACTGGGTTCAACAGCAGATGAATTCTGGTATGGATCCTCGTCGGATATTGGACGATCTGGTACCTAATGCGTCCCAGATTCCGAGCCACCTGGACGATGTCACATTATGGAAGGTAGGTTATCCGGTCACTAGGAATCAAACATATTTATCTGGGAATTTTCATTGCTTAAACAGATAATCGTTAACATCGTTAGCGAGCCACCTAGAAGGAAGAAGCTTGATTATGTCAACACCTTAGATGATGTTGTAAAGCTTCTACGTAGATGCAAGAAAATCTTAGTACTTACAGGAGCAGGAGTACGTTTATAACTTGTTTCTATAGAAAGTTGTAAAGCAAATCTTTTCTATAAAGGTATCAGTTTCGTGTGGTATTCCTGATTTCCGAAGCCGTGATGGAATATACGCGCGACTGGCAGTTGACTTTCCCGACCTACCTGATCCGCAAGCAATGTTCGATATCCACTATTTCCGAAAAGATCCCCGCCCATTCTTCAAATTTGCACGCGAGATATGGCCTGGCCAATTTACACCTTCACGCTGCCATCGGTAATTAAAAAACCTCCCTCTTGAAAAATAACGTTATCATGCGTTCTTATTTTTAGCTTTATACGACTGTTGGAGCGTCAAAACAAAATCTTAAGAAATTACACTCAAAACATTGACACTTTGGAACAGCAAGCAAGCATCTCCAACGTAATTAATTGCCACGGCTCGTTTGCCACCGCTACCTGCTTAAGCTGCCAGCACCGCGTGGACTCTAAAGCTATTGAACAAGATATTATGCAACAAAAGATTCCTTTCTGCCCCTTGTGTGTCCCAAGCCCCACTCAAGAACATATCGACGCTGTCTTGTCTGGTAAATTGAGTCAAATACTCCGGGGAAAGCAAACTTTAGTAGCATACTTCGAAAATTAACACTTATTGGTTGTTGCAGGCAATACCTCTACACTTCCGCCCATCATGAAACCCGACATAGTATTTTTCGGTGAAAGTATGCCCGATGAATTTCATAGCGCCATAGCCAGAGACAAAGAAGAGTGCGATCTCTTAATAGTCATTGGTTCATCCCTAAAAGTTCGCCCGGTCGCCCTTATCCCAAGTATATTGACAATCAATCTTTCTCATGAATCTCCCTTAACATTTTTTTAAATTTCCCAGGTGCCCTACCCGAGCACGTACCTCAAATTCTTATAAACCGTGAGCCGTTAAGACACAAGGTCTTCGATGTGGAGTTGCTCGGTGATTGCGACGTTATTGTCAATCAACTGTGCCACATGTAAGTTCCCCGTTGATGACGTACATAAAAGACTAGGATCATTTACGCATTTTTGATGATACTTAGACTGGGAGAAGGCCAAGAAGAAGTCTGCTATAGACCTCCGTTGCAAGAAATCTCTCGACTGCCGTCCTCTTTGTTCACGTCTCGTAAAGCGTCACCAATTCCTTCCTCCTCGGCTATGGCACTAGCTGCTTCAACCTCTGTTCCAAAATCAAGGGTCAAAGACTTGCAAGGTGAATCATCGCGAAGAGACAGTGGATTGTCAACGGACAGCGAAGCTCTGGATGCGGACGAAAATGAAGGCAAAAATGAAGAGGAAACGCAGCCTGCTGACGGGGAGGAGGAAGTTGCATTGAAAGGCTGGTGGCAACCGAGAATCCGCGCTAATTTAGCAGCGAGTTTGCCTGGTACGTCACAAAACTTAATAAGTTCGTCTGGTGGTTAATTTTTATGTAATATTTTGTATATAGAAAGTACGTATTTTTTCCCCCATGATGGACGTTACGTATTCCCCGGCGCAGAACTAATGTACGATCCCGACACCAGTGTGTGTTCCTCTGATAGTTGCCAGGACTCAGATGAAGACTACGAGCAGGAAGTGGACAGCATCTCGCTCAGACACGAAGTTGTGAGTTTGGAAGAGTTGCAGCCGTCCCTCAGCTCCAGTCCAAGCCATAGGTTTAGCATAGAATCCTACGGAATTGGTGTTGTGGACACCGATTTGGAAGCTAGTACCCATCCCTTGACTTCGCTGGATAACTAAATTAATTTATTCAGGACAAGCTTTTTGTACATATGGCTGTTCTGTGTTCCTTGTCAAATTTAAAATTTAATATATATCGTAGGAGTTTCCCTTTCTTGTTTACGTGTACGGCAAACCTTACAGATTTAGGAAAAGTTTCGCTCGAATGGAAAGAATTGTATATAATTTTGAAGCCTAAAACTGCTCCTGGGACAGTTTACAAGCATAGTGCACTCCTTTTGAAAATTGTCATGTTTTCCGCGGTTACCATGTTCTTTTTTATTACGAAAAAAGAAGAGAGGGAGATGCTTAATAGGGTGGGACCATAATTTATGTGTGGGGATTGCCGTAGATTTACTTCGTACAACTTTTGGTCATCCAAAGATTTGCTTTGTTTTTCAGTTGTACCAAGTTTTGTGCTAGCTTGTGGAACTACCTCGAGCACAAGACTGTTCAGCTTTACAGACATAGCACCGAATATCTATGGCGAAAAAGCGAATCTGTCCTTTTTTGTTTTGTTTTTCTGGTTAGTGTGTGAGAGGAAAAGTGAGATATTGTATTGGTAGCAATTTTTGGTTCTACATTGAGGGTGATTCGTGTTTAGCGAATATCTTTGTCTTTTGGCTCTGCATTTCTGTCTTTTACTTGAGGTGAAGGGAAGGGTTTGTATAGAATTTCGAAGATATGTCAAATGTTCTTGGGTTTTTGTTTCTTTGTCTGTACTGTTTTCGTCCGGCCCCCAACGCCCTGCAAGAATCTCCTTTAGTTGCAGTCTCACCAGTTTCATAGTGTATTCGAGTTATCTTCCTTAATAGACTTCTAATTTTGATTTGAACGCGTTTTTCTCAAGAACAAAAAAAAGATCATGAAAATTGCTTTTGGCCGTATTGGTAGAACTTGGCCCCGTAGCTCTTCTCCTATTATTTACAAATTGCCGCGGTTGAGTGGTGGCGTCTTAAATTATCAGTAGCTTGCATTTGCCTCCGCGCCAATCTCTGGCGCACTTAACAATCCACCACGTGGGGTTTATGGTTAGCGTGCGCGTCCGAATATTCTGTTCATTTTGCATCGGTTTTACGAGTGAATACGAAACTTCTATACACAGAATATGGCCCCTCTAGCGCAGGTAAGATAGATAAGTGTAATTTACGTAACTTAACATTTTGTAACGAGTAAATTGTAACAGTTATTTCACTTGAACGTTTCTCCCGAAAGGAAGGTCGTGGTCGTGGTGGCGGTGGATTCAGGGGAGGTAATCGAGGCGGAGATCGAGGCAGTTTTCAACCACGTGGTCGAGGTGGGGATCGTGGTGGTTTTCGCGGTGGTTTCCGTGGCGGAGATCGAGGTGGTTTCCGTGGCGGAGATCGCGGTGGTTTCCGCGGAGGTAGTCGTGGGGGTGGACGCGGTAGGGGGGGTTTTGATGGAGGTCGAGGACGAGGCGGCTTCGATGGCGGCAGAGGAAGAGGAAATTTCAGAGGCGGTCGTGGAGCTGGCGGAGCTCGGGGAGCATTTGGCGGAAATAATCAAGGCAAGCGCAGGGATGAAACTCGACCTGGAAGCGCTGCTCGACTCAACGAAGTTCGGGATGGTTTGCAACTTCGAATTGTATTCGCCAACGAAGCCCCATCCGAAGAAACTTTTAAACAGTCCTATCCTGGGTTCCACTCTTGGCACACACGAGAATACGACAGAGATGACCTTAAAATGTAAACGTGCCCTCTTAAATTATCCCAGACATTAATATTAATTCTCTACCTTGGTAAAGTGTGGAACATTTGGCGCTATTCACTGATGTAGAATCTCTTGAAAAGACCAAAAAGGCGTTGACCAAGGATGAAGACGTCACCACAGTTGATTATATGGGACTCAACTCTGACAAATATAAGGTAATTTTTTGTTACTGGAATAATAGCAGATGAATCTGTAGCGGAATAATCATAGAATCCTGGCAAAGAAGTCAAACAGCTCCACGCGGTATTTACACAAGAATTGAGCGAAGAGGATGTGAAAGGCATTCATGAAAAGATAGTCAGTGCAGAACGCAAAGGAGGCGGGTATGTATATTTGCTTATCCTCCTGGAATTGCGATTCAGCTAATGGTTGGTGACTTTTTTATGGATAGGTGGTTTATTGAATTTCCGACCACAGAAGAAGCCAAAGAGGCATTGAAAACTTTGCAGCCTCAGCGCGAACAGCTCAAAATCGCTTACATCAAAGCGTCTTTTGCAATTCAGGATGCTGACGAGATCCGGAACGGAGTCCGGAAAGATATGTCAGTTTTGAAATGTCCAGCGTACCCAAGCAGTTCGTCTAACGTTATTTATTTTTTTATGTAGGGTCGTTTTACGAGATATTTCTAAAGAAGCAAGATTAGAGGATTTTGCAACAGTTTTCCCTAACGCCATTGCTTTTCACATGTACAAAAACACGTTTCCAGACTCAGCTTATTGGTCAGTAACTCCAGTGCTATTTGAGTGCATCGTTTCCAATTTAAAAATTTCCGTTTTCTTGAAACAGCCATGCCTATGTAAAATTTGATGCTGGCGAAGAGTGTGAAGCCGCTCTGCAGATGAAGAAACTGAAAATCAAAAACAAAAAAGTTTTTGTTATCCCAGCGCATTCCACGCTCCTTCAAGACACGCCCCATTTGGGTAAAGCAGAAAAACAAGAAGAAAAATTGAACGCCAGGAAAGCGGAATTGGAGAGCAAAGCTGCTCCTGCTGCTAAGAAACAAAAACTAGAGGTAAATTAGTTGTTGCGAAATCAGAACTTTTAATATTGAATTTTTCTGGAAAATTCTTAGGCTGCCAAGGATGAGGAAGCAGATGACGATGCTGAAATCGACGAAGAGGAAGAGGGAGAAGACGAAGAAGAGGAAGATGAAGAAATGGAGGAAGGAGAAGAGGAAGAAGAAAGCGACGATGATTAAACCTTTAACTTTTTGCTTGTTGTTTTGTGCCAGCTAAACAATGTTTCCTTGTACAAGAAGCAGTATATTGTTTTAGCCATTTATTACAACATTCTTCTCGTACAATTGAAAGAAAAAATAGCAATTTTATTGTCTCAAAGTGAAACGGTTACATACACAGATTCACTAATAGCAATTGTCCAAACGTAATTTGCCCTCGGATTCCGTCAAGTAGAGCATATCCGCCGTAGCTTGTTCCGCAATGAATTCTTCTGATCTCTCAGAAACCTAATGGAATAAAACAAAGGAATAACTTTTTAAGGTATTTTAGTATACTACTTACACCACGAATAGGAACGTCTTTGGGAGGAAACCTGAAATTGGGACCGAAATTCACCGATACTGTAACGCTTTTAAACACGGAGACTGCCGGGTAGTAATTGCCAGCAAAAACATCATGAAAAGCAGTTCCTTGTAAAACGCCATTCTTGTAGAATCGAATTTTGCTTCCTTTGAGAGTTTTTAGGTGTTTGGTAGCTTCTTGCACATCGTCCCTGTCTTCATAATACAAGTGGCTCTTAAACTTCACTAGCGGCTACGGAATGTTGGAGAAGGCGTTATTGAACCGTTATCGCTTTGAACTGATTGAAAAGCTCACCCGGTCTTTGTACGTTGGAGGCAAGTACAAGTCGTTGGCGTCAGGGAATTCGATAAGAATGCCTAAAGTATCTCCTTCCCCATAACCTTCCGAGAAATGTTTTCCCGTGGCTTCATGGAAGACTGTGCCTTTCCTAGAGAGCGAGTTTATATTTATTTTGACGGTCCCAATGTTGCTTTGCTATGAACAACCTCGATCTCCAGGAATAGCCAAACTTATCGTAACCCAAGGGGGCTTGCAAGTTTCCGTACGCTTGAGACCAGCCAATTCGTGTGGCAGAGTTCTCGGGCATTTCTTCAATGGTACATTCCCAGTACCACGACCCACGATTAACAACTAAATGAGTAGGACTATTAAGTGAACTTTGATGTGTACATTGAGTTGGGCTTACAATGAGTAGCTCGCACCATGCAGTAGCCCTTTTCTCCTGTCACGGCCATACGATCTTCCGCTACTTTTAATTGCGGAGCTCGATCGTGGAGAGCTAAGAGCACATTGGTGGGGTTAAGAGGTCGATATAGCCAGCCAGGGATTGGTTTACCAGCCCAATCGCTACTCTCGTCAAACTCTTGCCTGTGGGAAGATTAAAAAACAATGCACGGAACAGCTCAATCTGTGCAATGGCCACATTGCTTGATAGCTTACCGGAAAGGGGCGTGTGGATCAGGTTCGGCTAGGATGTAGCGGTACCCATCTTTGTTAAAAGGATGTTCCAGGGGATAGCCATGGGGCGGTAATTTAGGAGTGCTCAAGTCGCTTCGAGTTTTCTTGAGTCCCCCAGCACCTTGTTCAGGTATACGGCGCTTATAGCCACGTCCTTTGGAAGCGGCTCCAACTGCATGTATCAGGACTGTTAGTAAAGCGAAACTTGTCACAGCATCCTGAATTATTACCATTTGAAATTCCCAAGTCTGTAATTTTCAAGTGGCCAGCTCGGATCATGGCTTCGTAGTTGGGACGAATCGTGCTGACGTCCAGGGACATTAGGCCGTACAAGGCATCTGCATTAGGCTGATTGCTTTCTTGGTTGTCGAGACACAAGAATATCAAACCCCGTTCTTTTTGTAATGTTTTTATCACCTAAGAAACACAATAAATGGTTAAGCCTAATTTCGTTCATCCAAAGTGGGAATGAAAAGGAGACTTACTGTCGCATGCCATGATTGTGTGACACGGCGGGGCATGGTTGTTAAACCTTCCCAGCGCGTTTCCATGTAAGGAATAATTTCTTTATCTCTCCAAAAGTATTGGCGGGAGCTTCCTTCCTTGTTACTCAGTTGAACCAAATTTGCAATGGCAGTAATGCACATTTGGCTAAACTCTACCAGAGTAAGACACAGATTAGAGAAAGACACAGATTAGGAAACAGCTGATTTAGTGCTTTTTTAAGATTTCGCTTACGCGCTTGGTTCTTTTTAAAAGTTTCCAGCCCACTTGGCGAGCAGTTTTTGCACAGAAAGACATAGTTCATCATAAAGGGGACAAGTTTGCCCAGCTGATAGCTTATACAAGACTCATGAAACCATCTCATACAACTGGCGCAAAGCAGCTCCACAATATTCATGTTCCTATCCTTCCCACTAAAAAGAAATACCGTTTAGTGATTACTTTGCCTGTTATACACGGTGTTACCAATAGCAATTTCCTTCGCGCTCCTGAGGCTGAACTTTGCCTTCCAACTTGGTCAAGTCGGTTTCTGACTGGGATTTTTCAATGATTGGCAAGGACGTATCCATTGACTCATTCAAAATATCTTTAGACTGGCTCGAGTCCAGTTCTTGGCTTATCAGCGGAACCTCCATTAAAGAGATTTGGCCATCCATTACTTTTAGATCTGATTTAATCTATAAGAATAGCAACAGAAAATTGTAATGTTTTGAATCCCTCTCACAACAAACTAATTCGCGGTTCCAAAATTAGGACCCGCCAACAAACACTTGGCTCTTCGTGGTTTAACATAACCAGCCTTTGAACGAGCCTAGCCGTGCCGTACGAGTCCCAGCTTGGCCTACTTGCTCTAGCGTGCTCCTGCGAAAATGTGCGCTTTACACAGGAGTCAGGATCAGGAGCAAGCGAAGCAAAATGTTGCAAACAATTGCCGCTAGGTGTCTCGTTTTTGAACTCCGGTTTCTCGGTTTCTCAGGTTTCTCATAGGAGTGCAAGTAAGTAATTTCCCGTCTCGATTATTTTTTTTCTGCTGTGAGAGAAGAATGAAACACTGAATGTAAGAAACGTCTTTCTACTGAACATGGGTTACGTGCGAAGAAATGTTCATGTTAACAGCAAATCACGAGTGAACGTTTTCATTGCATTGAGGAGCGACAAATAGTAGGAAGTAGGTTGATAATTTCAAAACTTTTCAACCCCAGGGGGCTCTGATTGTAATAGATTTCCCCTTTTCTGCGTATCGGTTATCTCCCTAGTTAGTTATCGGTTATCTTCCTCCTATGTTCCTTAGTACCGGCAGACCCTCTTGAGACATGAGAAAGCATGTCTCAAAACCTTTACATTGGATTGGAAGGTAGCCTTGTTATCCTACTGTGTAAAACTGTATACCGTGACTATAGTCTCCTTAGTTTTACTGCGGGAATTACAAAAAGGAACGCAACACCGAACCACCTCACTAATTAGAAGGATGGTGGCAGTGGACCTAAGGGAAATGAATCGGAGCTCTACGAATGACACTCAGTTGAATTAATTTTTGCTAAATTTATTTACCTTTATAAACGTCTTATTAATTTAATGTGTTGCTCTCAAAATTAACACAGAAAATGGTTAACTCAAATTACCCGCACCTTGTCATTTGTTGATTCGTTTTCCCGCCACTTTTGGAGGTTAAAACCGCCGCTACCGGCTACCGTGGAAGCAGTGTTTTGGCTCATGCTCCTAAAGCTTTCTGGCAATGCCTCCCTAGTAGGCCATGGTCCAAGCCAAGCCGCGTTTTTTTGCGGATGTGGCTTTAGTGAATGTGTCTCACATAGAGATAAAAAAATGAAGGTTTTTAGAGATTAAAAAAAATCATGCGAAAAGTTTCTTATATTAAGATAAGGAAAAGTTAAGACGGATATCTTAGGCGTTTGTGTATTGGATATAACCATGCATTTCTTTATTTTGGGGTCCCAGCCAAGTCGCTCCTAGCGCCCGGTTGTGGCATTACCTAAAGCATCGCCCTTCGTACTCCGGGACGCTGATCCGTAGAGCCATTTAGCTAGACGCTAGACCCATTAAGTAAAGCCTCAATTAAGACTAAAAGCACCTGCTAACCTTTCTTTTGTAACGACGGATTGGACCCGAAAAGTTCCATGCCATCCCCAATTGGATTTTTGCACTAAGTGCAAAGTTCTGTTGCCCCTTACCCGCCCGGGATCCTTGTCACGTGGCCGTCAATATCGGTCATATCACAGCGCAAGAACTCCCCCACCCGCTTCCTTCCCACCACTTTTGCGCGAGTTGCCAGTATGAACCAGCCTAGCTCACGTTCGTGAACAGAAAAACAGCCTGATAAGTTCCCTGTAACATTGAATTTCCCTTGTTACGATCTATACGGAGGCAGCCTCACTACCTCCAAAGCCGAAAGGTTTGTAAATTGGCCAAAGAAAGCCCAAAAAAGTCGCATCTCAGGACAGAAGAGACAGTAGTCGAGCCTCTGTGAGTGTGCGAGTGTGTCTGTATGTGTGTTGAAGACATACCGACATGGTTGAGAAAAGGTCTCCAGAGACGACCGGGAGTTGACAAATCTGCAGCTTTATCAAGTTACTGATGGACGTCAGGACGCTGGTAGCTGCCAGGCTCGTTTATTGAGCGTGTTGTTCAGTGCGCGGAAGATGCGCTGCGCAATGTCACAGGCGCAGAATATCTCTCCATAGCTAGAAATTAGGCTGCGGGGCCCGGGCCAAGTGAAACCAACCGAACTCTTCTCAGCCACTCTGTTAGGTTTAGGGAAGTTGGAACCAACTCATACACGCTCTTTCTCTCTCCTTTTCCTGTCCTTCCCCCAACTTTTCCCGTGCATATAGATACACGTTTGGCTCTTAATCTTTAATTTTTGTCCCTGTAGTAGAACCCGTGCTTGGTGTTCTGCGAACTTGGGCTCTTCAACGCAGAATTTTGGTGGCTTTTTTTACGGGTCGAGCGAGCTCTTTTTCCCACCCTTTTAGTGCCCCCTCCCTCTTTATCTCGCCAAAAAAGTGAAGGAGATCTTGGCAATGGCGTGAGCTCTTCCAAAAATGCTGGTAGTGAACGCCATGGTGGCTTTCGAGTGCAAGAACGCTTGGCTGACACTTGAACTGCCAACGCCGGTGCTCTTGTTCGGATTTGGAATGGGCATGCAGGGCAGACGAGAACTGCAGGGGCGAGTAGGCTGCTCGAGCTCTTCCTAAATGGTCAGTCAGTGATTGTTAACCCAATGGACCGAAGATCACCTGCAACAGCACCATGTCCGATTCCGATGAAGACGTGTACACTCCGACCCCGGAAGAAATTGAGTGCCTCAAAGAACGCAAGTGGTGGTGTTTCTTGCTCTCGAGTATTTTTACGTTTTTGGCTGGCTTGCTAATCGTGCTCCTTTGGCGTGCCTTTGCTATTGTGTGCTGTCGCAAAGAGCCTCCCGCGGAATACAGCCAAAGTGATGCCAAATCCAAAGAACCGAGAGCAAGTCGCCAGCACAAAGAAGAATTTGAATCTACCTTTGTCACCGAAGCAAAGGACTGGGCGGGAGAACTTATCTCGGGACAAACAACCACCGGCAGGATTTTGGTACGGCAAGAAACGTTTGATTTTTACTAATATATTTCGAGGTTTTAGCTTCAATTTTCACGTCCGCTCTAACGCGCGCACTTTTTTTTTTAAATTACAGTTTTCTTTATTATTCCACTACTCACGGTATAAGATCATACGATAATGACGATTCCCAAGAAATTCTGTCGTAGACTAACACTGCTTGAAATTCTTTTTTGCATTCTTATACGTTTCATTATGTCCTATACCGTCCAACACAAGTTACCGAGCCAGCGAACCAGAAGCCGGACTAATGCTACCAATCCCGGTCAGGACAGGACCAGTCGTTGGATCACTGTTTCTTATTCTTTATTGCATCGTTGAAGCAGTCGCAAAGCAGGCCCAAATAACGCTACGGGTCTCCGGCTGGAAATTAAACGAAACGTCGGTAGTTTCTGTTTTAGACGGAGACAGTACGTGAAGGGATTCCCAATCTCCTTCGTTGTCTGAGTGGCAGGAATAGGTGTGTAACATTAGCCTTGACAATCGAACACTCGTATGCAGATTGACAATCTGCAGTCACGGATTCCTTTGGATTCATGCTAATGGCTCCAAAGTTTGACCTCCGCTTTCTTTAAAACATACCGCTGGCGTGCTGCGAAAATTATAGCTCATCAAATAAGGAGGCTTGTCTTGAACCATACTTTAAGACTAGGGAGCTCCGCCCACTTGCCTGGCTCGGACACAGGACCAGCCCCCTCTTGGCCATTAGACCACACTGTGTGGAAAGTAAGGTCATGGCTCGTGCTGGGTTGAGATGTGTGAATGAGATAGCTTGGGATCAAAAGCAGAACAACTCCCGAGCTTCGCAGAGAAACGGGGGCAAAAGGGGAGTGGAAAGATGCAAGATTTAACCTGCAATGAAGAATGGATAGGGATTTTGTGGCATAATTTTCCCGGGCAACTTTCTCTGGAAGTGTTTTTTTTTTTTTTACGAAAAAAACTATCCGCGCCGTAAACTTGTTCGCTTTTCCCATGCAAAACAACATAATGACAATATGAGTCCCACGGTCTTTATTCTTCCTCGTTACTAATTTAAATTTGAGGTTCATAACCCCCTCTTTGCCCCTCTCGTGCTTAATGTCGTGTACAGCGAGCACCTCATTTCTGTTGTTCCTTTCTATTTTTTCCCCTTTTTGTTTTCCTGTTGGGTGTCGGTGTTTATTGACCACGTGGGTTAATGAGCACTGTGTAATTTACTCCCTGGGTAGTTATTAATCGTATGAGAGTTGATAAGGTAAAGTAAAAAAAGAATAGGATAGGACTAAGCAGACCGTCGAGACTCGCAAGTCGTTAGGGATGGGGGGCGTTTTTGGCGAAAGATTCCGAGAAATGGGCACACACACATACACACACACGGAAAAAAAGGGGTTCCCGGTTGCCTTGCGGAGTTGTCAATAAGGCTTGATGGTGTAGCAATCAATAAGTCTGTCATTCGCTCGTGGCAGGCCTCGCAACCCCGTTCAGCTAGTTAAGGAAGCGCTCTTTCTTCGAGTTCCGTTTCCTATTTTAGTACTTTTTCTCCCCTCCCCCGTTTTTTTTTAAGGGGAGAGCGGATGCTGGGACGGGGGAGGGGACGATGGATTGCATTAGAACGATTAATTGTGCCCAGACGTTGGCAAAGCGGGTTAATTAAGATCCCGCCTCGTGATGCATGTATATGTATACACGTCTTGTCGAAATGAGAAGCTGGTTTGCAAGTGGCGAATTGGTAGTTCACGGCCGCTAAGTCGTAAACAGGTTTTAAATACACAGGAAGAAGCTTCGGTTCTATTTACGTGCTAACCGCTTTTCTTCGTATTGAACGAGAAAGAGATTGTACAAGCACTTTTTTGGCATACTTATTAGCATAATTGGGTTATAACGAAACCACCCTTTTTTAAGGCGTTGGCGGTTTACGCCGTAACTTAACGTGTTATCTCCTCCTATATTATTTTTTTCCATTCGAAATTTTGTTTTCTGTTGAAAAGCTAGTGGGCTTTAAGGCTTCGTAATTCTACTTTACATAATTTCCCCAATGTGAGGTCAAGAAATAGTTTTGCGTGTCTCTATTCGACGACTACAAAAGAAGCCACAGCAATTCTCGGCGTTTCTTTTAATGCGATTCTGTAAGAAGATTGTTTGGAATTTAGGAATGACTAATCCGTTTTGTACTTACATTTATTTACAAATAAACTTTAAGAATTTGATGAACCAGAAATATGATTTTATGCTTAAGTTAAAATTTTACGAGTTTATTTCAGCAAAATAGTTTACGATGTTAAATTTATTTAGACATGCAAGTAATAAATGTTGTAATGGTTGCCAATTCGGAGCTTTGAGTATTATTAAAAATAATAATATATTTTAATTTTTTGGTACAAGTATTATTTCCATAAGCGTGTTTTGTAACGACACTAAATGAATATTACTATCCCATCCAAACAAAAGCTACTGACGTTTCGCATTCAGTAGGCTAGGCGGGTACTCCTAGCATTAGTTCGGCCTGCCTTACCAAATAGCACAACGACGCAAAAATGAATAATTAAATGTGGCCGATCGAATGTTGTTCCTAACCGAGATTCCTCTGGTTTCTTTGGCTTGAGAGTTTCTTCGCTAAATTTTCTTGTAAGGTAATAGTACAAGATTTGCACACAGCAAAACGCATGGGTTATGGCTAAGCCTGTACGATCCGCAATTTCGCGCCTTTGATGTAGACCGCCCATTTCCACCATGGTCGCAATGATGGCTGCCGTGCATTTTCCCTGAGGGCAAATCTTAAGAAACGAGAAGAAAGAGAGGCGAATTGCATGGCATAACGAGAAAGCTTTTTATATTGGCGGCATCGAGTTTCAAATATATATTTCTTGTGCTTTCAGCCAAATGTGCGTATAGACGCTAGGATTCGGTATAGCTTTAAAGGTTTTTTTTTCGTAAAACAAGTTCATTACACAATTTTCCGTAGGATTACGAAGAAAGAAGAACTTTTTGTAGCATTAAAAAAGCAAGTTTTGAGGCCGAGTTTAAGCACGACAGGACTCCACGAACTGGATTTGGTTGCAAAGCCCCTTTTGGCTCAATGTTTTGGGTTTTTATTTTTTATTTCTGCGATAAGGGACTAACGGAAGCGAGTTTGATAGCTGAATGTCATGCACCAAATGGCTGAAGTACGATTTGTGTGTCTTATTTAGGTTACAATTATGCATTTCACTCTTTCGTAGATTGTTCTGTGCCTGACAAAGGCATATAGATCATTGTTGCGTGTCACAGATAGCGGCGTACAGTAGCTATGAGCAAAATTGTCACTTTTTATTACTAACCAGACCCTTAAAAGGAGCCCAAACTGTTCGATTGCCAGCGGAAAGGCGAGAAAATAAGAAAGGTATTCATTGTTGCAGTAATGCGCTGTAGGCAGTGCTGACCTGTGAGTAACGTGTGGGAGTTGCTGAGGGGACCTCGAATTTGCGCCCAAAACCATAGGACTCCGTTCCGGTTAACTATTAGTAGGTTTTCGGGGTTAAATGAAGTGGAAATCGTGGAATAGGGGTACAAAAGCGTTGTCATGCCAACGTTCATGTGATGATGCTATTTGGTTGCATACAGTGTAACGTAGCCGTCTTCCTACAGTGAATGCTCTATATGTAAACTTTGAAGGAGCGAGCAAAGAGCCCACTGCGTTTAAATGGTGCATCTATACACCCAACGCAAAGCGATGCCTGCCTTATTCTCGGAGATCGTGGGAGAAAACGAGGGCAACGTACAGTACAACAGGCATTGGAAACAGTCGTATCGATTCCCTGCTTATACTTGTTCGCTACAAAAGCCAAGGAGGAATTGTATGGAACGTATACAATTGGGAGAGCAATGGAAACTTGGAAAAATAAAGTTCTGTACCTTTGGCTTGGGTTGTCTTGATGATTAATGAGACTAATGCTTGTTGGATATAGGCTAAACAAATTGCAGCGAAAGGAATATATAAAGAGATCACTGAAAGATTTATTAAAGGTAGGCTCTGTATGTCTTTTTAAGCTGCTGGAGACGAAGAAGAGCGAGTGAGATGCGTGTAGAGCACTTTCGTAGATTAATGAGCCGTAGCTTTGTCCTACATTGATGGATGTTTAGGGCAACGGAATGTTACATTTAGTGCGTGCCAAAACGATCTAGCGTCTTTTCGCGTTGCACGGACCTGTCAATAAGCCTCCTAACTTTTGAAATATACTTGAACAGCTTCATTTTACACCCCTTTTGGATTTAATGTAATCCTTACGTTATTTTTTTTTCAAGTAAAACGGCAGCGCTCTTTATGTTCTAAGCTTTGGTATATTAACGTTACTCTTTTAGTAAGCACAATTGCTGTAATAGCTTTTTACGTTAGCATTGATTCCAAAAATTATTGAGAAAAAATTCAAGATGACAGAAAGAAAGTATGGGGTATACGTAGAAAAAAAATCGCTTTTACTACATTGCCTTTTTTATTGGGGCTTTTTGTTGAGACGGACACTATACTACGCAAGAATGCCGGAAATTACCTTCTCAGTGACGGAGAAACTAGAAAAAAGTGCTTCGTGCCGCTAGACCAAAGGGACAAGAAACTAATAGTTTACACAAAGGGCTCAC
The DNA here is from genome assembly GCA_022832285.1 of Lepidurus apus apus. NCBI lineage: Eukaryota > Metazoa > Arthropoda > Branchiopoda > Notostraca > Triopsidae > Lepidurus > Lepidurus apus. The sequence continues at coordinate 51,637 of JAGJRO010000200.1, read as the reverse complement.
GTAAGGGCCACGCTTTACGGTATCGATTGTTCCGTATGTCGAGACATGTTCAGCAACTACAGTACAGTGCACTTGTAGAAAGTCTTATAAAGTTAAATTAAGTTCTCAGTAATTTTTTATTGCAATTTCGTAATTCAGATGGAGACGCTGTTTACAGAATTTGTTTGTAATTTTTTACGCATTTCAGTAGTGAATTACATAAAAATGACGTTTTAGATTGTAAATTACAATGTTCGTTGTAATTTTACTAGTATTTTCTTCGCATAAAAGGGACCAGGTATCATTTTTTCAATATAATTTAGCATTCATTTTGTTGCGAAATCCACTAAAAACACACATAAGAAAAGGGATCTACATTTTTCTTTGAAGTTCATCTGGGATGCAGTCTCTCACGACTATAAACTGCATGTCCCGAAAAGTCTAATTCCAAAGGTGAGAAGATAACGGATGCACAAGTTCTATAAATAGAAGCAGATTACGAAATCTTGACATAAAAAACTGGAAAAGGACAAGGAAAGACGGTTAGATGACAAAGCAGCAAAATAAAAATGGGATGAGGTAACAAAACGCGAGGGAAAAATTTCCATATTACGTCATATGCGTTTTAGTACCCAGTCGTTAGTTAAATCCTCCTGCACATGTTAGCCTCTATGGCCGTTTACGAAAGGGGAGTTGAGTTTGGCGATGACGCAAAAAAGAAAATTTCTTGAAATGTAGCCAAAAAAATCTGAGAGACACTTATTTTTTCTTTGCTTTCATCGACTCAGAAATAAACTATAACTAGTATACTTATTAAAAATATAAAATGGGTGTCCGGTCATTCCATATTACCTAATTCCTAAATTATGTTTACGATTAGTTCTTGAAAACTACATAAAAGAGGAATTATAACAATTACAGGAATATTAATTTTGAAGTTATTTTGAAACGCAGTTTTCTGTAATATATGCGCAGGTTGGACGTATCTGCGCAGAAATACGCTAGCATTTCTTGAGAAGTAGTGCTTAGTGTATATGACCTTAATGAACCACCTTTCGACTTTGGAAACGTGGTGATGTTTCGGGAATTTCAAGCATATTACTGCGCTGCGGATTACGAGAGTAGAACGACAGAGCAGAAAGGAGTCGCGGCACAAGTCTGCACAGGCTTAGGCAAGGACCGGCGAGCAGCGATCAATAACCGGCGTGCAAACTCTCATTAATGGAAGAGACCTCGCATATATTTGCCTGCATAGCACATACACACACAGGCACACGTATAGACATGCCGCTGAACTTATGCCAAATTGTGTTTTCCAGGGCCAACATAAGGGGGTCTATAGAGAGAGAGAGCGATAGAGGAAGAGAGCAAAGAAAATTTTGTTACAAGGCAGACACAGTAACGTAGTCCCCAATCGAACAGGACATGTCAAATCCGTTAAACATGGAACTGTCTAGGGACTCTGCTTTGTCTTTTTATTCCCTTGGTATGCTCCACCAACAATTACTATATGGTGGGCCTCTTGTAAATTGCTTCGTTTATTTGTCCCGAACGCTATCGGGGCAATTCCGAGATATGTTTTCTGGGATTTAGGAGGAATTAATGGTACCTCAGAGAGTTCTGCTACACACGTAATTAACAGATTAAAGTGCCCTATTCTATTTGAGACTTTTACTGACCGGACAAGCCTTTTTGTTATACCCATTCTGTTTGTGAGCGAGTCAGAAATGGAACTCTGATGGTCACCCTTCCCCTTTCGCTAACTTGAGAAAAACAGTGGTTCTTGCCAGAGTAGTAGTATGGAAACAGTACTCACTTATAATCAGATGAATTAAGCCCTGTATTATCAAGAAAGTTGTGCTAATTATTTAGTTTGAGGTTTTAAAGTTAGTCATTCTATAGTTTTGCTGATTATTGATAAAACTGCTAGACCTGGTGGCTACAAAAACCTGCCCAGTTTTGAGGGCAACATGGCGGTGCATGAACAAAGATCAAAGAACGGTACATTTCTTCGGACGTACACAAGGGCCTCTGTTACGGAGTTTCGTTTAGTGGGTTTGGATCCCCTGAGATGACTTTGAGCTCTTTCTTCGCCTTTTTGGGAAGCTCTGCTCAAGTCTACATTCTTTGCATAGCCTTGCAAAGATGGATCGAAGTTATAAGAATTCCGAAGAAGAGTGGTTAGAGTTGACGATTCGGTTCAGTCTTTGTGTTACGCTGACAAACTACTACACTGTACAGTATAGAGGGCTTAAAGCTTAAGATGGGGTGTAAAATAAACCCTATGAACACTCGCTTGGCTTGAACGACATTTTGTGAAAGCGGGGAAAACAAAAAATCGGAGCCCTAATGTCCATCTATACGAGGCCTTCGCTGAAAAATCGTTAAAAGGACCGTGAAAAAGCAAGAAAAAAATATAGTTTAGGCAATTATAGTGGCTCCTTTCGACGCAAGTTTTCAGAATAGGATATCGAATCTTCATTCCCCCATGCAAAAGAGCCAAGTTTTTTTATACGCCAAGATTGAAAAAGTTTTAGGTACTTTTGGGGGTAAATAGCTAAATTTTTGACAAGCCGAACTTTTAGAACGGCTTATTCTCAGTCTCAGTCATGTTTTATCGTGCACAACAATGTATAATTTTACTACAAGGTTTTAAACAACAAATCTACAACATTAGGAATTCATTTTATTACTTTATATTTTAATACTTCATTTTTTTAGCGAGCAATTTAAGCTAATTTAATTTTAGGGAGTGTTTTTATAATGTATGATTAAATCTTGACTAAAATTAGTTTAATTACTTGTATCGAAGGTTCAAGGAAAGGAGGATCAAAGTTCCGATTGCGCGTGTCCGAGTGGTCCATAAATTCTCCCTTTCCTAGAAGAGATGATTCGGATTTAGCCTTTCTTATATGCGTGGATCTGACCAACCAATCATACTGTGGTGACATGCAATGTGGCATGGTGTGATGTGTAACTCCTTTGACTCGTTGCCAAAAATAGAAAAAAAAGTTGTTTTATAGTAAAGGTAGCATAAAGGGTCCGAGAACTCTTTACATGTGAACTTCGAATATATCTTTTTTGGGGGTTGGCAATGGTCGCGAGCGACACTCAAAAGTTAATAAAAAAAATAGTGAAGAAAAGCAGGATTGCCCTGGCAGATGTCACTCTGACAGCTGCTAGCTAGATATCACGCATTTATGGAAAAAATTGGCGACTTTTCCTTTCCTATACCTTGGCCTTTTACATCTTTCTAAAACCCAAAGCAATTTTGGGAGTTGGCTTTGGACTTTTTTTTTACATATTCGGGATTACGGGATACCAGCCATGAAACGAAACCAGAACACGTGAAGCCCCGAACAAATCAGCAGACTAAAAAAAAAATACCTCCGGAGATTGGAAAGTTGAGCAAAACTAAGTCTTTTACAAGCCAAGGGTTTTTCATTAATAACCAAGAAAAAGGTGCTCTTGGTCACGCCCCCTGCTTGCTAAGATTAGGAGACATGACTTTTGCTCAAGACTTGATTATTTCATAATGCTTGAGGGTTCTTTCTCTTTTTATATTCTTAAATTGGGATGTGTGATCTTAATGAGTGCAGTTCGTAAAGTGTCAAGCATGGGGCTAAAACGAAAGAAGACGGTAGACATAATTTTGAACAGCAACTAAGTTACGACCGGGTGGAAATGATCTAGTTGGGCTTTTTGGCCCAGGTATTAAAAAAAAGTCTCCCAGTCGGTAATGAGCAACTGTAAAGGTGTGAATGAGGAGCTCACTAACCATACACATTTATGCTTCCTGACACCTTGCGACCTTTTGTGCATGCGGCTGGCTGTTGATAAGCAAGCGAGGTAGAAGACGTTATTTCTCGCTTTTGAAACTCTTCTCCTAACGTGGAGAAAAGGAGATGTGTTTGTTTACTTGGAAAAGCCTTTTACCGCAGCTCCGCATGGGTTGTGTAGATGTGTGCCGTGACTACGATAACAAATATACGTCGTACTATTTTGACTAGACCTTAAAGGCTTGACTGCAGTGGCTGCGCACCCCCGCTTTAGTCCTTTTACGTTTGATACCGAGGCCCTTAGTTCGTCCCAAAAAAGGAGCAGAAACCCGCAAACAGCTCTGTCAAAATATTTGCTTTCTGTCAATCAGTCTTAAGAAGAAGAATAAGAAAAAGAGAGTGAAGGAAAAGTCTACACAAAGCTTCGTGCGGTGGTCACGTGAGGCAAAATGGTCTGATCCCTACAGAGGTTATATTCAAAGGTTATTGAAGGAGGCTAGGTTAATTCCTAGCAAAATGCGTACGTGGCATTGTTAAGCTGGAAATTTCGAAGGGGAGCACTTTTTTTTTTTAAAGGCTATTTGAGTGGGAAAGTCCATTGAGATACCTGGTTATAGGTAAGTTTGGAATCGACTTTCATTGTTGCCATGGGTTACTATAGTACTCTAGCTAATATACAGTTTGAAATATCCGCTGGACTTTTTAGTGTGCTAAAATACAATGTAGCATTTGGACTTAAAAAAGTGACTATTTACCATCAGTCTGCTACTTAAGTCTGATTACTGTGTGTGTTTAGTTATGAAATACGCAGCTCTAATATGTTGTTTAGTCGTTTGGTTGAGAAATGTGCTATAAAACACTAACACTAACTCACGATTTAAATGACAAATGAGTCTATTCTTCATGGATGTAGAAGCGTGAAAGTCTTAGGTCTATTTTGGTAGTATTGAATTCGCTTCCTAACCGAGAAGTCATTATAGGTACATAATAGTAAGATTAGTACCATGCGAGCGTACCTAAATTTAGCTTAGGTTGCAGAAATATCCCTTCGCATCTCCAATATGACGACCGGCTTGCATGATGCGCTGTATAGAGTGGGCTAAAAATACTTTGTTATATATGTTTAGGAGCCGTCTGCTTTGCGTTTTCTAAAAATCCTGTTCACGGAAAAGGGTTTCGACTATGTTGGCAACCCTTATTTTTTCTAATTTTCCTTGGTTCCGAAAAAGAAAACAAGTCTAGTTTGCGTCTTTCTCTGGATACCAATTTATTATATACAATATTAGCTCCATAAAAGCAGCCAAGGAAGGACCTGGATCTGACCCTAAGGTGACGTCAAAAACAGCGTTGGGATGTCCCCTCCTCATTACATTAGCTCGATACGTCGTCTTAACCATAAGTGTACCGTATATTTTCCCTCGATGGGATATATCCTGGGTCTTTGCCTAGGGTAAAGCGAGAGACATGCTTTTTGCTTTGGGAAAACCAGGGACTGACGCAGAGCCATGAAACAAAATAAAATATGAAATATTGGCACTCACCATGTATTTTTAGTTATTCCTCTTTAGAACCGTTCAAGCATTCCTGCCGTCATGTTTCTATAAGATTTCAGATGTTTTCCAACGAGCTTATCTCTGCGGAATTAGGGGAAGTATGGATTCAAGATTTTTTTTTTTAAGACTACCGTTAAGCTATGCAAAGGCATTTAGCATGGGACGATTACTCGACATAAGCGGTTAGCATGGGGAATCCCGAACAACTTTTTCGCTAAACCCGTTACATATTATGTGAAAACTCTTTGCCAGTAAAGCTAGACATACTGTGTACTAGTGTAATTTCCATAGGTTCCCTTAATCCAATTCATAAACAATTAGTAATATTCAGATTAAGGCGTAACTTAAAATTCATTCGCAACTGTATGAATTAAGTTGGCCATAAAAAATCTTTAATACAGTAATTGCTAGTGAGAAAGATAATTTCTGGCAAAAAATTTCACAAAAATAATAAAATCAGTACTCCAAAAATGTTGTTCCTAATTTTGAAGACTTCGCACGCTAACCGGCTATGCCGAGCTATGGTAGACGGGAGCCTTGAGTCCGGGCTGTAGATAATAATTACGGCGTTGTTGAAATCAAGGAATTTCTTAGTAAAGCCACGCAGCTTTAAGCCTATGTATATAGAAGATTAAAGGAGGATGGTGGTGATGTTGGGTATAATTAGGTTTGTTTCATGGGGGGACAGCTTTACGATTATCGCCATTTCTATGGGAGACTTAAAGACCAGGATTGCGGTTTGCTTCACGCTACGATGAATTTCTAAGGCAGAAAAGCCATTCATAGGTTAATGTAATCAGACTACGGAACCAGTGATGAAATCTTTGTCCGAGGTTCGACTTTCTAGGGATTCAAGAGGAAACGGGCCAGCATCTTATCGAGAAAGGAAGGAAGTTGTAACCAACGAATCAAGCATCTTATCAAGATCGAAAATGGATTCTTGCAGTCTGTTCTGAAATCGTCTAGGATATAATAGCTTTGGCGGGGACTGTGGATCCAAAATCGCTGAGCTTTGAACCATAGAAAAAAACTTACGTCAAAGAACTGTTGCCTTGGTGGAAAAAATGTAGGAATTTCCGATTCATGTGTAAAGAACAAGAAAGCTTCCGTTATGCGTTGCTTCTTATAGGCTTTAAACAATAAGGATAATTCCCTAAAGGATTAACTAAATCCTTTACATCTCCAAGAAATCCCTTGTAAAAGCAATGATCAGATTAACGATAATCTGAAAGGCGTTTTGATCTTTTCATTCTTCACTTATTGCCCTGTAAATCAATCAAATGCGAAGTTTGTTTAACATTTCGTAAGCAATTTCGTCTAACGAAGTTGAATTTAGTTCGTATAGAAAATTTTTGTATTGAACTTCTGCGCACGTATAAATAGCACTAATATTATAAGTAGTCCTGAAGTTTTGGCAGCAAAAGATATGAACGAAAGAATTTTTCTTTTCCGTTAAGGATCGATTCGATGGCATTACGTTTTTCTTTCATAGGACAAGAACTCTTTGCACTTTATATCAGACGTCTTTTTTGGTAAAAACAGGCATGAGATTCAACATTAGCAATTTTAAGACAGACTCTTGCGCGACTTTCTGAAAAATAAAGGATGTAAAAAAGAATTGTCCTGCCATCCTGGCTTATTTTAGTTCACCGGAATGAAAAGGCCAACGGGTTACAAAAACTCAGGGGACGTCACAAATATAATTGTTTGTACATTGAGAGTTATTTTCCGTTAGAAGAGCAAATAAATCGGACGTTTATCCCGATAATGTTTTTCTTACATTTCAAATATTTGTTTAAGCGTCGAGGAGTATCGTATATTAAGATACCATGGGCAAAAACGGGAAAATTGTAACATCGTTTAAATCATAATGTTTTTTAATTACAAAGCGGGGGCAAATCCACTTGATAACGAAAGCAATCAAACGCTATTGTATTTCATTAAACTTATTAGTACCTTACTGGTACCATGCATTTCCTGAACTAAAATTTGGTACAAATTTTATTGAAGTAAAATATTTAGAAACATTATTCAATTTTACCGTTATTAAAATTGTCTACCATACATAATTCCGTAAAAATTATTTCGCGTTTGCATGCTGTTGCATCCACGGGACTTTCGTTTTGAAATGCATAAGTCTCGCTTTGGCTAGAAAAAAGAAGTCCTGAAAGTGTTTTCTTTGGGCTTTGCATATGTCAAGATCGCGGTTTGAGATTCCTTTTTAGTGGTCCAAATGGTTTCTTTTATACGAGGCTTCCGCTTATTGGTTTCCCCCTTTGAGCCAACGAGTGATAGTCCATAGTATATCATGGGAGATGCAAACAAAAAAGAACGTGGTTTGGACCCAGCAGCCAGAATTTTTATTTTCACTTGCGCTCATTAAAGAAATCCTTCGATGGACCCAAACTTCTCGAGACAGAGCCCGTACCACAAACAAAGACTTTCAGCGTTAGGCCTTTGCTTCAAGTGGGGATCCGAACTCCCTGTAACGTTTGCAGACGTTTTATATGTGCTCAAGATATTGGTGACTGCCCCCCCACCCCTAAAGAAAAAAAAGAGAAGAAAAAGAGAGAATATGTGAGCGAGGAGAGAGAGAAGAGAGAGAGCGAATGAGGGTGGAAGACTCAGGGTTATTTGGTTTGTTAGACTCGGCGATTCAAGAAGAACGAAAGATCGATATTAGACTACGTGGAGACCATCGTGCTTTTTTTTCCTTCGTATAGCAAAACCGACCAACTCCGGGGTCTTTTTTCTTCCGCAGCATCTTTGGCTTGGAGAGAGCAAAAGCTTCACATTTCTCTTTGTGCAAGTCTCTAGACCGTGTGGCGCGGAATTGGTAGAAGAAATTTTCCAACGACAACAAATGAGGGTGGGAATGGCTTTCAAAGGAAAGGAAAATAAGGCTGAGACTGACTGGCCTCTGGATAAGCAAGAATTGAGGACTGCTATTATAGACGTCTTTTATGGGGCGCATAGTCAGATTTTTGCATTGGTAGATTGGCCAACGTGCAGCGAATCGAGCCCCGCTTACATAGATTCCGCTCTGTTGTGTAAGAATAGTCGGATCTATAGGCCTGGGAGCTCATCGATTGCGGGGAATGGCCGGGCTCTCAAGTCAATGTAGAGGAAAAGCTGTAGAACCCGTCCATAGCTGACTTTATGCGGCGTTAAATGGCAATGGCCACCAAAAATCACATGTTGAGATTTGGGTGCATTTTTAAAGCTTACACTATTCTAAGAACGGTGAACTTTGGTTAAATTTTTTTAATGGCCGTTCACGAGACATTAACATGCAAACTTTGGGTCATGACGTCACAGACGTTCGCATGGGGTGGGGTACGGCACTGTTGCCATGGTAACTCTTTACTTTCTTGCTTAAAATCGTAAAGGAAGCTCTCGGGAACCGTGGTTACGTGTATGACTTCAGAAAGTCGCTTATCCCTATTTTTTAAATTACTTAGTTAAATGGCTTAATTATTCATTGGCGATTGATGGAAACAAACATATTCGAAACTGAATTTTTATTGCTCTATTTCTTTTGCTGCATTTCACTTTTGATCTTTCGTCTCGAGTTACTAAGGCAGCGCAAATTGGATCATTGGAAAAGACTAATGCTTAGGCTTATATTTTTCTTTTGTCTTTTGCAGGTGGTTTTGGTGTTCATTTTAAGTATAGCGTCGCTGGTGATCTACTTCATTGATGCTTCAAGGTAAACTTTTTGGATGTGCAAAGGAGTATTTTTAATCTCATTTCTTTCTTATTATGAAGCGCTTTGAGCGAGGGCGTGGAGCATTGCAAAGAATGGGCGACGAATACCACTCAGCAAATCGACCTGGCCTTCAATATATTTTTTATGGTCTACTTTTTTATACGTGTAAGTATAGAATGAAAAACTTATGTAAAACTATTGACTGAAATGCTAATTCCTTAATTTTTGTATCTAGTTTATAGCCGCCAGTGACAAACTGTGGTTCATGCTGGAAATGTATTCCTTTGTCGATTACTTCACGATACCTCCGTCATTCGTGTCCATTTATCTGGACAGGACATGGATAGGTAATTTGCTCAATTGCTATATAGCATCCAACGGCATTTTATACGTGTGTGTGCCAATGGAGATTGTGAGGTTCCATTGTTCTCACGTTCTTTTTATTAATTTTTTCCCAACTTCTTCGCCGGTTCTTTTTTTTCACTCAAGATAACGATGACTCAGGTTTTTAGTTTGAGCTTCGGGATCCATTAACGAGCGATTGCTGTCATTGGTTACAGAACAGAAGGACGGCTGTATAGTGGAAGCTATATTTCTGCACTTTCTACATACGTTGGGTCCCCTTATGCTTCACTGAGTAAAACTTAAAGGAGATCAAAAAGGAAGCACACGACTTTAAGCTTTGAACGCTATAAGTTACCTTATCTATACTGAATTAAGTTGCATATTGTTTATTGTATATTGGTTGGAGCTAGGGTAAACTTGTGAAGGGGAAGAGGTTCGATTTTTGAGGCATCAATTGCGTGTGGTTAACGTTGACGTCACGAGGCCAAGTTTTCTCATCTCGTGGAGCATTTATCTAAGAACTGATGTATCAAGCTTGCTTTTTGTCAGTTTTTCCAAGTCAGCAGCAATAGGAGTCAGGGACAGAGTTCGATCCACCGTTGGCATGCACCGGTCCTCATCCCATAAGTAAGTTTGGGATGACTTCACGATTGCACTATCTTTATTTACCATCTGAAGAACTGAACATGGCGTTCTGTCGTCCTGTTCAGCAATTTTAACGGAAATAACAACTTTCACGAAGTGAAGGTCGTTTTTAGTAGACAAATTTCAACCCACTCGGTTTCTTGATTCGAGACTTTTGAATGTAGTTTACCTAATTTAAGTATTTCAAGTGGGAGACTATAACGTCTAGTTTTCTGCACTTTCGACTTCCTAATCTTTGTAAAACTGATTTAAGCTCCGTAAGTGGTTTGCGTTTGAGTTGGGAAGGATGGAGCGTCGCCTACGTCGGGGGCTATAAGACGTAGCGACCATAAATTTGGAGATAACCGGAAAAGGAAAATCGCAGGAAAGTTTTATGAAGTGAAAACAATAAGCTGGATTTCTTTTACGGAGTTCGGGGAACGTTGCATTTTCTTAGTATCTATTATGTTGGTTGCTATAAAAATGTTTCTTCTTTGTCCTGTTCAATTATAGGTTTGCGTTTTTTGCGTGCCCTACGGCTCATGACAGTGCCGGACATTCTGCAATATCTCAATGTCCTCAAAACGTCGAGCTCCATTCGGTTAGCTCAGCTAGTTTCCATTTTCATCTCTGTCTGGCTTACGGCAGCCGGAATCATTCATCTCGTAAGTGACGCTTTTTTTGGAGACTTAGAAAAGTTTAAACTAAAAAATAAATAAAAATTCACGCTACCCAAAAGCAACATTTTTTACCATCTTTTCATTTCGCCGGCCCATAAAAAAAAACGTATTTTCTAGAAACGCACTATTTTTAGTAGAATCTTTTTCTGGTAAATTAGCCTTTTGGGGGCTTTCAGGGTGTGGAAGGTGAAAGATCTTAAATAGAAGACACATGATCAATAGAACACATGAACGTTTTTTTGCTAATTGGATTTTCTTTTCATGAGCACAGTTGGAAAACTCGGGCGATCCATTGGATTTCAGCAATCCTCACCGATTATCTTACTGGACGTGCGTTTATTTCTTGATCGTTACCATGTCTACCGTGGGTTACGGTGACGTTTATTGCAAAACTGTCCTGGGAAGAACATTCTTGGTCTTCTTCCTCCTGGTCGGCTTGGTAAGTTTGAAACTCTCATTTGTTTGTTTATTTTTCAGCCATTAGAGTGTGGAAGATGAATGCGAGGACATTCATTCTTGAGTCGCTTTAACTGCCAGTCGTTCTTCCTACACAGAAATATTTATAACTCGCAGCCTTAAAAAGCAAATCTTGATGTAGTAGCAGGCTCAGACAAGAAAACATTTAAGATTCCGCCCAGTAGATTGTAGCTCCCTCCATGCTGCAGTAACAAGTGGGATTTTATTTGTTTTTGTGTTCCTTGTGTCTTTCCAAAGCGAACATTCGTTATTAGAGGACATTCATAATGTAATATCTTGTATCAAGATTTCATTTCTTAGTCCTATCAAACATTCGGGTTTCCTTCTTTTGTCTTTCTACATAGGGGAATGTTCCGTTAGTTTCATTTCTCCTGTTCTTTTCTTGTTTCTTTTTTCTTTTGTCGTGGGATCAGATTTCCAGAAAAAAATATATATAATGGGAATTCATTTTCTTGATGGAGGATGGCTTCGGCTTCTTTTCGTGTTCCCGCTTGTGTTCGTGACGTATTCTTTTTAACGACAAAGAGACTTTCCCCCAAAATATCGCATTGCTACACGATACATAGCGTTCGGTAACGACTAATTTATGCTGGTACCCCACAACTAGTGTACTCCGTAACACAACCTGCCATATTGTTTACTATTAGAGTTAAACGTTATTGCTATTAACGCCATGGGCACGGGCGGGGGCATGGAGAAGACAAAACAGAAGCATTTTTTCGATATCCGATGAAATTAAATAATATTAATAGTAATAATTAAAAAGAAAACAAATTAATTACCTCGGCTGTAGTCGAAGGGTGTAAAGGGAAAAAAGGCTTGGAAATTTCACATGAATCAAAACTTGGCCATATTTGGTATGATTCTTCCCTTTTTTTGGTTTAATCTGAAGATCCCTTCTATTAGTCTCCGTAATTGGCTTTTTTAAAAGCTTTGTCAAGATATTTTCATTATTATACTGTAAGTTTTGCCCGCCATGTGTACACCGATAGGCCGTGTTTGCGAGTTGGATCCCTGAAATTACGGAGTTGGTTGGGAACCGAACCAAATACGGGGGTGAACATAAAACGGAACACGGAAGGAGGTATTACATTTGCAAGCCAACCCCTCAAGTTTCTTCATTCACCCCAAGACCCTTTTTTCCTTCCCATAAATAAAGAAAAGAAAATTGTCATAGTTTTGTCACAATTTGCTAACTTCTTTTCCTTGGTCCTGTGGGTTTTTTGGTGTTTTGCTTTCTGCTCCCTTTCCCTTCTTACACTCTAGAGAGTTGGGGCTGTTTTGGAACCTTTGGAGTGGAACTTTGTTCCTTGTAACATTTTCAGCCCAAATCTTCCTCCATATTATAGCTCCCGTATACCCAACACTATTTACTATTAGTAGCTTAGCATAAGTAGTGAGCTGTGTGCATGTGGGCTGTTGAATTGGTCCTTATAGAAAAGAGTTCTCTAGACCTACAGTTGTTCCTTGTTAGTTGTGCAAGCAGCAAGTTCAGTAGCGTGCCCTATTTCTATACTTCCCCCTAGTTGCGTTGAAGATCAAAGGTCATTGCGACACGAAAATAATTCGGAACCTAGATTACTGAAATCGGGCTACGGACGTCTTATTTTCGTTCTATATATTTGGATCATCTGGGAGCAAGATTATTTTAAGGCTACATTGAAATTATGGCTCTTTAAAAAGAAATGAAGAGTAACATCAAGCTTGCTTAACTCCAGTATAGGTTATAGCTTGTTTCACCCAAGCTGTCGCCAAGCGGCGCACGTGTTCGGTATAGGAGTATAGAAAAATGTGCCGTGTTTTCATCGGTTTGCGCAATGCTTGTGCGCAAGTATGTCCTTCACTTCAACTTTATAACTAGATTTGAATTAAGTTTTTCTTGACAAAAACACGTGAACATAGTGCCTAGGGGCGACAGGTTTCTTAATTGCGTGATTTCGCTTTTTCTGCAAATGTAAAAAATTAATGTGTCATTCCCTCAATTAAGTAAAACAAAAACAAAATGTCACAAAACATATCGCAAAATAAGTGCAACTGTCAGTTTGCCCGTATTCATATAATAGCTACATTGATGCCGTTGATGACATTTGCTCAGACTTTCCCCCCAAAAAATCTACGCTTTCTACGTAGAAGATTCATGCCGCGTTTCCCCATGTTTTATGCCGTAGAAAGCTACTCTAAATAGCCGAGTTTCTTATGGTCGTACCTATATATAGGGGTTCCAAATCATAGGCAGTATTGGTTCGTGCCGCAAAAACCTTAACTTACCAAATAATTAGGATAACAAGACTTTTTGTATAGAACGGTGAGATCGGATGAGATCCCCAACACATGGAGGGAGCTGGATAACTTTGATTTGATTCAGTTTTGTTTTTCTAATTTTTTAGTGGCAATTTTCTTACGTCCTTGGCGAATTTCTTTGATTTTTCTCCCGTCTATGTTATTCCTCCACGTGTAGGCCATCTTTGCCAGTTGTATCCCCGAAATTATTGACCTCATCGGCACTAGACCCAAGTACGGAGGCACATTGAAGAATGAAAGAGGACGAAGGTAACACATAAGTAACAACATATACAACATCCCAATTCTTTGTCTCTCTTTTATCTTTTTTTCCGTATGACTCTATTTCTAAAATGAAACGTAATCTTGTCCTTCGTCCAAACTCTTAAAAAATTTTTTAATTGAAGTAAAAGCCAATCGAAAATAAATAAAGAAAAAACGTGTCATGATATATTTAAGATTTTTTTTATCTACCATATGCATGCTCAGAAAAGTAGCCAGCTTTCATAGGATTGGCGCCTGTTAGTTTTCTTCGCTGTGCACGTAGAACAGTTTTGGATTCCCTTTTTGTGACAAAACCCCTGTTCGCCTTTTTTTTAAAAAAAGAACAAAAACTCAAATCACAGAACGAAAATTTGTTTGTCTTTGCATCGAAAGTCTGAAACAAACTTCCCCCTGCCTTGGAAGTTTTGTAAAACTTCCAATTACTATTCTCGAGTGTTAACGCGGTTTCTTAAATACCCCACAGGCACATTGTGGTATGTGGTCACATCACTTACGAGTCGGTTTCCCATTTCTTGAAAGATTTCTTGCACGAAGATCGAGAAGACGTCGACGTGGAAGTTGTATTTTTACACAGGTAATTACTTTGAAATTCCTATTTACTTACTTTCCTCAAAGAGGGTGAAATCAATCTTTCCATCCCAAAACCTCAGGGTCTTTTCACCTTTGAACCCTCTCATCTTATGGTTAAGCTATTTTACTTCTACAGCTATTCCTTTAGTGCAGAAATGCTTGCTTTTGGCATTGCATTAACCGAAAGGGTAATGGATTTTAATGGATTAAAGCGTGGATTTAAAGCTGTTAAGAACTTCCAATACTTCCCTTTTAGTTGGACAACATTTTATTCGAAGTTTTAGAGTCAACGAACTCATCGATTTCACTTGATCTGTGCCCTTTGCGTAAAGTACACGTGGTGAATGGGTTGCTATTAGTTCTATGATCGTAATGTTGATGGTTGCTTATCCAGGAAGGAACCAGACCTGGAGTTGGAGGGTCTTCTCAAGCGCCATTCTACTACAGTCAAGTTCTTTCAGGGCTCCATGATGAATGCCGTAGACCTAGCGCGGGTTAAGGTATTCCTATCATAGATAACTCCCCATTTCATCCCTCCAAAATTAGTTAGAAAATTAATTTCACGCTTTTGTACCTTATGACGGTTTATTCCATATCGAATCTCGACTTCAATTTTAATTTTGGAGTTGTATATACTACAATGGTAGCTGACCATTGAACAGTTTAGTCTCTGTATTTTCTTTTGTTTGTTCGTTTCTAAAATGTCGAGATTTGAGTACTGAGATGGAATAAGTTGTTGGTATTGGATCACCATTATTTCGGTCATTTCATTCCCATCGTATCTCTTTTGCCTGCGGCTGAAATCGATTGTGCCTGGATTTTGAATTTCGAAATTTTGGGCTGAACTTGGGCTCGTTGGATTGATTAAATCAAAGTTTGGGTTATTTTGGTGTTGTATTTCGCAAGTTTTGAATATCTTTATCTAGTTGGATTCATTATAGCTATATTGGCTGTCCAGGATATTTTTTTTTATAAATGTCATCCCGAAAAAGTGAACGAAATTGGACTGGATCGAAACTATGGCTTTGATTTTTTTTAGATATGCATTCCGACGGGCCTTTAATGGGATGATATTTATTATAATCTCCAGACCCTGCTACTCTTTACTTCAAATCCACCTCTTCCTGAAGCCTTTAAGAAATAATTTTTCGGTTTTATTGATTAATGTTAAGAAAAATGAATGGCAACATTGCTATTCGAAGAACTGAATAATGCTGGCTGCGGTTTTTCTGGAGCATGACGCCTTTGCAAAAACCCGATTAATTTGGATGGGGGATTTGTTTTTCGTTTCGTGTTTTTTTTTCCGGCGACATTTACGCATACATAGAAAACCGCCTGACCTCGAACTGGAAGGTTTGTTCAAGCGACATTTTACTACCGTGGAATTCTTCCAAGGATCCATTATGAATCCCATAGATCTGCAACGTGTCAAGGTGAGCAAGTGGAGGACCCTGATAGACAATCAAGCTCTTTGTTTGGGGAAAAAACGAAAGAAAAGAAACTTCCTCCAAGCAAAACAAATATTGTCCTATGCGAGCTGCACTGTTGTTGTCTTTCTTAATGTGGCTATATTCTATTGAAGGTAAAGTGACCGAATAATTCCCGTATTAACATAATAAAATTACTACTTGATGCCTAAGACGGAATCTTGCTTAGCAAAAAACAAAAAGGCTTCATTTTTGCAATCACTTTTTCTTTACATAACGGTTCGCGGTTCGCCTACGAAACTGCTTTTTTCCCCTCCTGTTCCGACCATGGTTCCGTCTAATCCGCCCTTTCCCTAATGCTATACTTTTACGGCATCATAAGTTTCTCATATATCTCAGTTAAAAGATATCGGAAAAAAACGTGACAATACCAGCGAAACTATAATTTGAATCAATAACTTAATGTTTAAGAAAGCCCGTTAAGATTATCGCGGTCGTCAGTAACTTTTAGAAAGTTTACAGGATCAGATTAAGTGCAATAGCGAGAAAAGTCAAGCATTGTGTCACTTTATCTTCCATATAAGAAAAAAGCTGGTTGCGAAACTAATAAAGAGAGCTTTTCTACTATCTGTAAGCTATCGCCAGTGACTACTATCTCTGCGTCTTCTTCGCTCTTCACTGTCTTTGTACTTTTTTAGTTCCGTTAACTGTCGTTCGATCACTCTTTTCGCGCGGTTTTCGAACAAGTCGTCCTTTCTGACTGTGCGTTTTCATTCTCTTTTAATTTTTTTGCTGGCGTCCTAATTACGTCATTGTCCTCCTTCCGCCCGTGTTGTGTCCTGTCATGAAGCGCTACATAGCGGGAACCTGTTAGGCTAGGCATTTGGGTTCATTATTTCTTAAGAAAACTTGCTCACAGTACACACTTGATCAAGCTTTTAGTATCCGTCCGTGGTTGCAAGCCAAAACTTGTTGTAGTCACCAAATTAGGCATCGGTACCACTGGTTTAACTATAATCGTTGGCTCCAGTCATCCCTTCCCTTCAGCTTCCCAGCATTGCCACGGAAGCTGAACAAAGGCTTTACATATGCTTTTCATACGGAACATGCGACATTTTCCACCCTGTACCACATGTATATACATAACCGCACCGGTATAGGGGACAAGGCACGTATAGCAGCAACAGTCGGTATTGCCACGAGTTGTAGGACCTCAAATGAGTTAATTTATAATTTGTTGGGGGAATTCCGTTTATACCACCAATTTTCTTGAAGCACTTAGCATTTCAATTTTGCATCATTTTTCGCCATTTTTACACAACATTGCATGTACACACTTTGGAAACTCAATCCGCTTTTTTCCGTCTTTAGATAGAATTCTTTAGGGACGCTTCAAGTCCACAGTCTTATATAGTCTATTGTAGAGTGAAGATTTCTTATGTAGGATATTTCGCAGAGCATGCTTTTTTGTACGCTTCGAATTTTCTTGTACAACCGTGTCATTTTTATTCGTTTTTTTTCTTTATACCCTTATCAGCTTTTCTTGCTCTTCAAACCGTCATTTCTTCGTGTTCCATACGTTATTTCTGTCTATGTGTTTTTCCACGAGTTGAAAGATGACAAAGCATTCCTTTGATAATCTTGTTGATATGTCAGGTCCATGAAGCAGACGCTTGTTTGGTGCTAGCTAATAAATATTGCCAAGATCCCGATGCTGAGGATGCTGCCAACATCATGCGAGTCATCTCCATAAAGAATTACTCGGATGATATTCGCGTGATTATTCAACTTATGCAATACCACAATAAAGTAATATATCAATTATCTTTTAAAGTGTCTAGAGATGGCGAGTTTGGCATAAATGCGGAGAAAGGGAAAACAGAACAAAATTATACCCTATTATATTTTCCCCCTAAAGGCCAATAGCCAATCAAAATCACACGCTGAAGATTTGAGTGAATCTTTGTAGTCTATATATTATTTTGCAAAGGAAAAGCTTTTTTGAAAATTTGCTTTAATAGTTTGCTCACGTATTGTTATCGTGCAATCTTTGGCTGATGTCACAGTCCTTTTACGGCCCGACTTATGGCGCTTGCTTCTATGGTTACTGTTTATTTCCTATCTTAAAATGGTCGACAAAGCTCTCGGGTACCATAGATACTGATACGTCTGTGATGTCAAAATTTCACGTGAAACCACCCTATTTCTTAAAAATAAAAATCTTTTTATACTAGCCAAACTTACTACTTTGCGCAGGTTGGAAAGGAACTTATATTATCAGAACCAGATATTTGCTCCTATTTTTAAAACAAAGTTTCGTTGCTGGCTATTGCCCTTTTGCAATAAAAGTTTAACTTTAAGCTTCATAGATGATCACTTCTGTTGTAGTTGCTTTATTTAGCAAGTTTCTTACTTTTCATTAAGCAATCCTTGTTCTTCGTAAAAGTCTTAAGTTTAAGAACAGAAGTGTTAGGGATTTTTTAAAGAATATCAGTATAGTAGTTTTGAGGTGTCAAATTTTGTACCTATGACCACCGAACAGTAGCTTTTGTGATAACCGAACAGCAGCCCACAAAACTAATATGTGTTGCGTTGTAGGCGTACCTTTTGAACATTCCAAGTTGGGATTGGAAGCAAGGCGATGATGTGATTTGCTTGGCTGAGTTAAAGTTGGGATTCATCGCCCAGAGTTGCTTAGCACCTGGGTTTTCCACCATGATGGCCAACTTGTTTGCTATGCGATCTTTCAAAACGGTAAGCTTCATGCACATGTTGGGTTCTTAACGTTTTTTAACTAGTCCATTGTACATAAACTGTAATATCCCTCGACTTCTTTGCATGCGATGATGGGGGTAATTTTAATTTTCCCTTTTAAAAGAAAAAAGGTAACAAACACCATAACAGTCTCCCATGTCTATTATTGCTTTGCATTGTATGCAAACAATTCCCAAACTTAGGAGTTGAAGAAACATAGGTGCCTTCCATATTTTTTCTATTATTTATACTTACTATTAAAAAAAGAAAATGGGTGATTTGTATCGAAGCATACGTAGTTAAATTGAGTCAGTTGGAAGGGAGGGAAGCGCATGCGTAAAGCAGCCAATTAGTTGACTAACTTATGTTCGCAGTCCTCCGACCTGCAGTTGTGGCAAAATGATTACCTGCGTGGCTCAGGCATGGAAATGTACACGGACACCTTGAGTCCTACCTTTATGGGGCTTACATTCACGCAAGCGGCCGAGTAAGTTGGTCTTCCACACCTCCAGAAAACTATGCCAAAAAACGAAACTGCCTAAAAAATATCATCTATAAAAAAAGTTAAAAACGTCCAATAAGCCCTCAACAATGAACACACTTGTATTTCGTACATTTTACATAGCAAATTCACTTACTATCATGTCAATCGTGTCACTCACCCAACTTTAGCCGCACTACTACTTCAATCCAATCCAAAAGCAAGAAACTTGTATGCTTTCTCTCTACTTCTCTGCCAAGTCTTCTCGCTCTTCTTTCACCCGTAGCTTCTCTGTCTCCTTTAGTCGGAGCTTCTCGATTTTGTTATAGCAGCCCTGCGTCCTGCGCCCTGCCTCTATTGCTAAAACGAAACCTTGGGTGGCTATATTTTCCCCGGCAAAAAAACCAACTCTGTATCAAAGGAATTCACCTTGACTTGATCGAGGATCGGCAGAAATTCGATGCGCGTACTTGTTCGCATGGATGGCCCGCGTGTGTCTCGGTGTTTTAACGTCCCCTGCGTGCTGGAAGTCCCCCTTATTATTGACTGAACTACTACAATGAACAGTCAGAAAGTTTTCTTTTAGAGACACCGGGAAAAACCACATTTCCATTCAACTATGGCTGGCTCTTTTCCCATTAGCTCTTTAATGTTAACCCTTCTTCTCCATGGAAAGTAACGCGCAGCTGTTACCGTATTCTTTTCGTTCTTTATTCTTTATTGATTGATTCGACCAGCTTTTTATCTGTGGATTGCTTTTGCTTATGTTGCAGTCCCCGGATACGCAAGCCTGGCAAAATGACTATCTGCAAGGCACGGGCTGTGAAATGTACACCGAAACTTTGTCACCTTCTTTTGCAGGGATGAGTTTTCCCCAAGCCTCAGAGTAAGTTGTTAGGGATAGCTTCTCCTTTCGTAACAAAAATCGTCTCACGAAACTTGAATCGTCGTTGTTTCTTGCCCATTGGGAGTAAATCTAGTTAGAACTTACAGTATTTCTGTTTTTGTCTTGTTTGCAAATTGAGACCGAAATAACGAGCTTGAAAACGGTTCAAACGCCTTTAAAATGCTCAAAGTGCCGACCGTGACTCGTGGAATGATATTACTGCATGTTTTTTTTTGCATGTTTGAATAATCCTTTCTTGTTAAATATTCTCTCGCAACCTCTCCTGAACTCTGAATGCTTTCTAGCTGACGTTTGGCCACGTTTGTTCACCTTTTCTCCTTTGCAATTTGCATTTGGTAGATCTCTTTCCATTTCTTGCACTACGGATACTCTTGGTATTCCTTTGGGTAAAACACTCTTTAAGAAACACATAGTATTAGTGCGGCACGGCTGATAGGGGCTGACAATCGGTAGTTTTTTTCTTTTTTGGAATTTTTGTATTTTCCAGAAATTTTTTCTTGCATTTTATGACTGCGAAATGCTTAATTTAGAAACCAAGTACTGATATTCCGATTGGGGTTTTGGGGTATTGAAATAAATTGTAGGTTGTGTTTTACGAAGTTGAAACTGTTGCTTTTGGCTATCGAGATTAAATCGGAAGATGGACTTGACTCGAAAATCGCCATTAATCCTCGCGGAGCGAAAATTTCTGCCAGCACCCAGGGTTTTTTTATCGCCCAATCTGCCGACGAAGTCAAAAGGTAATATTTTTCGCCCTAGGGACCACTTGGGAGTGCATTCCCTCCTCCAAACGGAAAGGAAAAGTGTTAACGTAATATCGTCTTTTTTTCCAACAGAGCCTGGTTTTATTGCAAAGCCTGCCATGAGGATATTAAAGACGAGACGTTGATCAAGAAGTGTAAATGCAAAAACTGTAAGTTATTCCTTCCACGCAAGACTGTTCCTTTCCTTTTCGTATTCGTTTTTGGGGGTTTTTGGCTTTTCTTCTTTTTGGGGGATTTTCGTTTGGCGTTCGTTGGAATTGGTCAATCATTAACCTCTCCACGATCAATGATTTATTTCCTTTTCTAGAGCTGCGGGTTTAACTCCATTTGGCAGCATCAAAAAGGACATAGTAGCAATGATCACGGGATATAAATCATTGAAAAGTTATTTTGGAAAATATTTTTGTTTTTTTTGATTGAGTTGAGTGCGATTTTTGGATTTTTGTGGTCCAGAATGGCGTTTGACTGCTTTGTCCCCCTTTATCCTATAGATATAGGCTACATGATGATGAATTCGGGAATGCTGGTCCAATCGGGCTACAGCCGCGACGACGACTTGCTTAGGAGTACGTTAAACAAATTTACCATCTCCATTAACCTCGCTGTGTACAAACCCCTATCAACACCTCCAGAGAAATTTGTTTTTGCCGATTTTATTGTAGAGAGCTGCGCTGCTGCACGCCCCAGAAGCTTGAAAGCTGGGAAGTTCTATTCAATTGGAATCACTTAGAGTAGCTCGTTTTGCTTGCAGAGACTTAATCCATGAGTAGAGTACAACTTACTTTTAATAATTTATAAGCTAACAACCCTTTAATAGCTCCGGGTCTATTTAAAGCAAATTCTGTATAACTCTCTTATCTCACAAAATTTTGATTTCGTTCCTAAAGGAGAAACTTGGGTTATAACCACGAAACAATTCAATCGCCCTTATAGGGCAATAGCTACCAACCAAATAACTTGTGTCTTGTGAAACAGAGCAGAAATAGTAACTAGAGCATACAGCAGAACTATTAATTAAACTTTGAAAGAAAGAAATTTCAATACTAGGTTCACGTGGCTTTCCCACCGTCACAGAGCGATCGGCGTCTGCTGTGCTTACTGTTTTACAAGTACAAGTAAATAGTAGAACCATAGTAACAAGCACCGCAAACCACGCCCCGATTCATCAGTGACGTCACGCACCGAAAGTGTGCGTGCGAATAACTCGTGCGGTTGTTAAAAAAGCGTTGTTAAAAAATAGTTTGGAAAAAAGTTCTTCGTCCTTGGAATAATGTCAACCATCCTAACCAAGCAAAATTTCAACCGACGATTTTGGTGGCTATTGCCCTTTAAACATAGATCGGGTCTTATGGAGGAGTCTGTAACGCGGAAGCGTCTGAAACCTTTAATTGTAAAACTTGCCCGTGCATTTATACGGCATGATATCAAATTTTCGCGGCTAAAATAACCTATAGCTTCGGAATGACAAAATCCGTGAGCCCCTTTTGCAGTTACTGGTCACCCCCAAAAAGGGCTCGCAAAGCAGTCTATCGCCAAAACACTGTCTCTTATTCTTTTCTCACTTTTATTTGTCTTTAATCAAATAATAAAAAAGTAAATAATAAAAATAACTGGTGCTCGGTTAATTCTACACGAGAACTGGACTACGAGCACCCAAAAAAGAAAAGCCGAAACTATAACGTGAATGACATTAATATTCTCTGCAGACTCTAATCCGTTTTTTTACTGCCTTTTTCCCGTTTGGCCATCTTTGCTTTTTTGCAAATGAAAAAAACAGTGGCCGTTTTTCGCAAAGGGGTGAGGGCAGTTCAGGTCATAGGACGGGCAAGTACGTTCACTTCATTCGTTTCCGTTTTTCGTATAATATATATAACATCTTTCCTTCAAAAAGTTATATATATACATCTGTCACGTTATTTCTCACTTGGGAACACTTTTTCTCGTTCTGACTCTGTACATAGTACCTTTTCGCCCCCCTCCTCAAAATTGTCTCATATTTTTCACTTCCGTAAACTCATGCGTATATTTCTGACATCCGTTAACTTGAAATCTTCTCAATGGAGTAAGCTGTACATACTTTCTTTTGGTAATTGTGTTGATTTATTATAACTGGAACTAATTTTTTAGTGTGAAATTTTTGCTTTTTCCGGGGCCTTGGATGGAATTAATTTACTTTTTTTTCATGTCTCAAATTGTTTCTCTGGGGATCTCTGCTCTTGTTGGCTATACTTGCTATAACTTCGTGCTGTATATCTTCTTCTCTATCTGCCTTGCCCGCTCTCGTAGGTGCGGATTATTCCATCTGCGACAGTAAGTCGATTGCTATGTTTCCCGAAGGGGGGAAAAACAAAATTACAGTTTTCTTATTACCTTTCTTATTTTTTGTCAAGCACTTTTTATCATGACTTGCACTCAGAGCAATCACTTGGTATATATGTAGCACAAGATTTGTGATCCTGCATCTCAAAGAACAAATTTTGCCCCATGGATATGATTATAACGTTATGATTTTAAATTTGGATGTTACATTTAAACGGAAAAATGTGTTGCAAGCTGTGTTAAAAGCCAAGGCTTTCATGAAGCAAAGCTCCAAAACAGTCTCATCATTTCCTCTCTTGATGTTTTTTTTTCCTTACCCCGTGTTAAGAAAAAAAGGAGAAACCTTTCATGAATTTGAATGGGCATTGCCTGCCTTGTATAGATATTGACCGCTTAATCTTCACTGCACTGCACGCTTTTTGGATCTCGTGTGCTAAATCGGACAAGCATGAATGGTTTTGTCGTATTTTTTTTGTAATGCTCTTTGGATCTGAATTCCCGTTTTTTTCTTTCTTGTCTTCTCCTTTTCAAGGAAATCTCTTTGAAAGGAGTCTCTTCCTTTGAATAGTATTTTTGGCAACTAGTGTGAAACTATTTTTACTTCTTTTAAACACGTGAAAAAAGAGAGCGAGTTGAGTTGGCTGCGTGAATACTCGTTTTAATTTTAGTGGTTAGTTAACGCTGCATAGTTGATCCTGTGATCTGTTTCAGATGACCATCTAACTCCTCAGTTCACGCCACCAGAATTGCCCAAACGGGTGCATGTGCGAGGTAGTATATTAACCCATTTATTCCTTATCCGTCCCGCCCTTTTGCACTTTGAAAATCGGTCCCCTTTCCCTTAGCAGATTTTCGGCATTTTCAAACTCCCTTTAAGCTGTTCATAGGGTTTAAACCCCCATGTTGAGTCAATTGCAGAATCGTCATTTGCATACCTAGATTGACCCCCGGGGGGAGACTGTTAATTAGGTTAGCGTATTAAAGGGACGCACGTCGTATATACTCTACTCATTTGCACGTCATAAGCACTTTAGACCTTTATGGTAGTTAGCTTAAGCAAGAAGCAGGCTTTGCATAGGCAAATTGTGAAGAATTTCACCCCCTTATCACACCCTAAGCTGTCGTGCTTTCCACTTCTGAGAGACCCAGTCCTTAACACGTATTTACTTGCTTCATTCGTGTTTTTTTGCTATTTAGGTGAACTGGTTCGGGAGGACGATCAACGATGTAAGTTTTACAAAATATTTAATTTATTTATTTTTTCTTGAAATTTTTTTATTCCAAATTATCTTTTTAAAAAATCTTGCTTTTTCTCGGTTGTCAATTTTAGTGATGTTACCACATAATCAACATAATGCCCAAACATCGTTGTTGTCGGTTAATAAGCAACTCAAAATCAAAGCCAACTCGACCAGGACCAGTTTGGATGGCGGTCACTCGCCTGTTCCGGACTACGCCAGGTATTTAGCGGTGGGAAGTTATCAACGGTTGGATTGGTACTTTTTAACCCTTTTCCACTTGGATGCTGACATTACCTTTGTATCTTCCTATTCAATTTACCTCTCTCTTTTTTCCTCTTGTATAAAGCTCTATCGTTACGTATTTGCCCACTCTAACCAAATTTGAAAGTTTTGGGAAAAGCTCTGTATCCGACCATCGATTGCCTTTGCATCAAAACTCTCCAAGTTCTACACCCTTCACTGCTAACGTTCAGCTAAACGTTCGGAACAATTTTTCTCCCAAAACACAAAATCAAAACAAAAGACATCCTCCGTGTGGCACTCACAGTTATATACATACATACAAAGTGCCGCGTGGTCTTCCTTTTGAGTCCGAAATTTCGGGCTGGAAGGGTGTATTTTTTAAGGGCACATTCTTACGTCTTTTTTTCCCTTTTGTTCCATGTCTCTTCCAAGTTCGTTATATTCTATATTTTCCTGTTTCTTTGCTAGCGGAAACTATATATTATTGCTTGCATACTTTTAGCCTTACTGTTTCCGTCGAGCTGCTCTGCTTTTGCTGATAAACGCTTGGAATTTCCACCAAGATCACGTGCATGACGTGCTATGATCACGTTAGAAGCTGAAGAAAGTGCAAAAAACGAGCTTTATAAAAAAAAAAGAAATAAGTCCCCCATCCGAAAAATAAGTCATGCCATTTTCTCACCTCCTGATAATCATAGTCATCCATCGTCTTTCCCGTGTCGCCTTAATATCGCATTTTTTTTCTCCAGAATATTTTTTTTTACATGGCAGCGATTTTTTTAAATTTTGTAATTTTGAAGATTCAGAAACATCCAAAGTTGCTTATACACGACTCCCAATCCCGTGTCATTACAGGGCCAAGGACGACACCTCCTATGCAGGCTATCATCTGGCGTATGAAGTGAAAAAACTCATGTACGCAATACGGTTCCTGTCTTATTTTTTCTTTATTTTTCCTTTAGTGTGTGTTCTAGAAAGCAAATTAATTTTTTCGTGTTTTTTTATTATTATTTTCTTTATACTAAGTTTACTTCTCCGATAGGATTTTTTTCTTTTTAAGTTCGGTTATATCTCTCATAGTTGGTTTTAGACGTTTTGTGGGTTCTTGGTAGTTTTAATTTTTAATTTGGGGATTTTTTTATTTATAAAAGTATATCGAATTTTCTATCAGTGGAGCTGTTCTAATGTGCAAACTTCGTCGTCAAACCCCCACCTTTTTACCGACATCTTCCCGTTTCTTTTTTCGTGTATGAAAGCTTCCTTAACCGTGTAAATATGCATGACACACACAAAAAACTCCTTCTTGAGTTGATTTCCTTTTTCTATTGGTTCCGTTTAGTAGTTTGATCCACGGCAAGATTTTTTTAATTATTTTTTTCCTCATATTAGACTCGTTCAGATCCCCCTCCCCCCTTTTTTTAAGGCCTTAGCTTGAGCTTGGCTTTTCCGCTTGCTTGGTATATAGGTGGTGGCATTAATGTGCTTTTAGTATGAGTCATATTAAACGAAGCAACCCTTCTTTCTTGACAAACATGCAGGCCCACGAGCCGGGGATCAGGAGGTAATGGATCCCATAATAACGGCGGAATTCAGGCAGGGATCGCGGACGATCAGGCCAAAGATTTTGACTTTGAGAAGACGGAGATGAAGTACGATTCCACGGGAATGTTCCACTGGAGCCCGGCGAGACCCTTGGAAGATTGCATTCTTGTAAGTCCTGTTAACAAAGCAACGTGGGGTGGCAGTTCCGGATTTTTCCAGAGTTTTACAGTTTTTTGGGGGGTGCCTCTTTTACCTTTCTGTTCCATTGACTTTATTCTCTACTTTTGTGTATTCACAGGACCGCAACCAAGCAGCCATGACGGTATTGAACGGACATGTAGTGGTCTGCCTTTTCGCGGATCCGGACTCACCTTTGATCGGCTTAAGGAATCTAGTTATGCCACTCCGAGCATCCAATTTTCATTACCACGAGCTCAAGCACGTTGTCATTGTGGGATCAGTGGATTACATCCGAAGAGAATGGAAGATGCTTCAAAACCTGCCCAAGATCTCTGTGCTCAATGTGAGTTAATTAAAAGATGTTTCTTTTAATGCTATGGCTTTTCATTTTGGTGTATATAGGGGTCCCCACTAAGTCGGGCGGATTTGCGAGCTGTGAACGTGAATCTGTGTGACATGTGCGTCATCTTGTCCGCCAAAGTGCCTAGTAACGATGATCCCACCTTGGCTGATAAAGAAGCTATCTTGGCCTCGCTCAATATTAAAGCCATGACCTTCGATGACACAATAGGCGTCCTGTCTCAAAGTACGTCATGCGTTACTTTTTATTATTAGATGACTTAGGTTGTCATTCATCTTAAGGCATTGCAATTGTTCGAAAGTAGTTTTCTGTCTCTTTGAAAATATTATTAACGAAAGACGTCAAGTCATATCTGTAAAGGCCTTTTAGTCCTTCATGATTTCGTAATAGTTGGAGTGAGTGCTTGTAAGGTCTTTTTGATTTAAGCCGACTGTGGGAATTGCCCAGGGAGATGGAAACAAATCGAGTACCCAAACGCGATGTTATTTAAAAGCTATTTGAAGTGCAGTTCTGCTTCATACAAAATCTTTGTCTTTCTTTAAGCTTTGCCTGTCACTATATAGCAAGTTGTCCTCTTCGTAAGATTCGCTTTATTGAACTCGGAACTAGCTAAATAATGAAAAATTAATTATTAACCATACTCTAGGAGCAGTGAAACTATCGATGTTTCCAATTTCTTTGAATAGCCGTTGACGATTTTTTGGCATGCAACTTTTGATCGTGGCATCCACAGAATGAATACGTGGCCGACGCCGCTTGTTGCCATGGTTACTGTTACTTTGATGTTCAGAAAAAAATCAAAGCTCTCGGGTATCATGGATGCAGAATCTTCTCTAGCGTCAGAAACCTATGTTATCCTTATTTCTTAAATTTATTTCTTTAATTACCTCATGACTTCTTCGTTTCATGAAAGTAAAATATAGCTAGAAGTTTCAAGACTATATCAAGACGGAATGGGAACCGCGCTATCGCTCGTTTAGCCTTAATTATCGTCATCAATATTCCAATCGTTAGCTGATAGCAGTCCTCTTTAGTAGCTAATATTTTGTCCAATATTCTTTTTACTTAAGATGTGTCAAGTCATGATAACCTGAGTCCCATGGGAAGCCCTATAGTTCTTCAAAGACGGGGATCCGTATACGGTGCAAATGTGCCTATGATTACTGGTAAGCGTTAATTTCCAATACAATAAACTTCTTGGGCTAAACATACCTTCTTCGTGTACATTCATGATTAGAATTGGTCAATGACAGCAATGTGCAGTTTCTGGATCAAGACGACGATGACGACCCCGATACAGAATTGTACCTAACTCAGCCTTTTGCCTGTGGAACAGCCTTCGCCGTCAGCGTCTTGGATTCCTTGATGTCCACGGTTTCAAACCCTTTTATTACGAAATTTCACTTCTGAAACTTAACCAAGTTATTTCTATTTTGTTGTAGACGTACTTTAACCAAAACGCCCTTACGCTTATCAGATCGCTAATTACGGGAGGTGCGACGCCCGAATTAGAGCTTATTTTAGCCGAAGGGGCTGGCTTAAGAGGAGGGTACAGGTAAATAATAATTAAAAAAGAAAAGGAAAAAAAGCCTAACCTCTTGAATCTTCTTGTATTTTTTAATTATTATTTTTTTCGGTACTATAAAGTACTCCCGAAACGTTATCCAATCGAGATCGATGTCGAGTAGGACAAATTTCCCTGTATGATGGTCCATTGGCTCAGTTTGGTGAAGGTGGAAAATATGGGGACTTGTTTGTAGCAGCACTTCGAAATTATGGAATGTTGTGTATAGGTTTGTACAGGTACCTCCATTAATTAAACTATGGTATGAATAGTTGATCCCTTAACGTTTTTCTTACATTGAAAGGTTTCGTGATACTAGTTCATCCGTCGATGCTTCTTCGAAACGATACGTAGTTACCAACCCACCTGATGATTTCACGTTATTGCCCACTGATCAAGTATTTATCTTCGAAGCGACCATCAAAAATTGACAATTAATAATGACTCCGTTGCTTCTTTTAGGTTTTTGTATTGATGCAGTTCGATCCGGGTTTGGAGTACCAACCTAACCGAGGGGAACATGGCCGCGATGAAAACTCCTGACTCTTACTCTGTAGCGCCCTCACGGACGGACCTTATTCCTATATTTAAGCCATCATTCTTCTTTCTAAGCAATTCTTAACAAATTTACACCTTTTCAACTGGACTTGGCAAAGAGAAACACACCTATTTCCTCACATCGAGTTTTGAACTGTGATACCGTAAATTGAGGACAACGGAGCGAATATGTCGGGACGGTTTCTACGAAGACGAACTCCATGTGAAAAGTTCATCTTGAAAAAAACAACTCGAAACACCGAATCACTTAATACAGCACTTGCAAGAAAGATGGAAGCACCTGGCCAAGTTTGGAATCTGAAAAATTTCATAAACCAGCCGTTCAGTTATTTCAAGATGTGTGAGTGGCGCTACAGAGAAATTAGACTCAGAAGCTTAGACATTGGACCATATCCAGGCATAAAACTACTGTTCAAGTATGTTTTACACCCTCCAAATCAGAGGACATTTAGCAAGTTTACTAGAAACCGCAATCGAAAATAAAATCCCACCCCGGCCTGTTTAGGTGTAAACAAAAGGCCAGGAAAGGGAAAGTTTTTAAGCCTAAAAGAAGGAAAACTAATGTTGCACCGTTGATTGAATGAAAATGAAAGGAACAAATTAAACACTTAGACCTCTTGGAAGGTTTAACCAAATCCAAAATTCCCCCACCCTACTCCCTCCTTTCACCCACGTTTGGTTCAGGTTAACGTTTGGGAATAAACCTCCTCCCTTCCCATGTTAAAAAAGGCAGTGTAACGTTTCTCGTTTTTTTAGCTGGTGTTTTGCTTTTTTTGCTCTGTGAACTTAAAAAAGACGGACACTGTAATCAGTTCCCATGGACTCAAATGCAAAAGACAAGGCGAAGTTTAAGCCAACCGCTATGATCCTAGTATGATAGCTTTGGTAGAAAAGAGCCCCCTCCAGATTCACTTTTTTCTTCAAAATCTGTTAAGAACGAGATAACGTAAGACTCCATGCTCTTGAAGAGCAGAAAACTTGGTGAAAGGGAAGAAGAGAAGAGAAAAAAAAAACAGTCGCTCATTGCTAATTTCTATCGTATCCTTGTGTACATAAAGTTTTAGGTAGATGGGATTCATCTCCTTCACCTCATTATCACCGTTACTTGTTAATGTATACATCATTTTATTGTATACTGTTGCACTGCTTCCCGGATACATTGCACCTCATCCTCATTAATCTCTTGTGAACTCATTAACATTTTGACGATTAATGACATTCAATTTTTCAGAGGTTTAACAAATTGAGTTCCGCTACCTCGTTATCTTTCAGCTTTTTGACTTCTTGGATATACTGACGTAATTGTCTCAAGCCTGAAATGGCCGTTTGAGTAACGACAGACTCGGGGCTGTTGGGCGGCTCATGGATCAGTAATTCCACTGCGGCTCGTAAATAACTTTCAGCTTCGTGCAATTGCAGGACCAATTGTGAAGGGAGGATCTCGCCGTTCTCGAACTTTCGATTAGCCGTCATGATAATAGGGATGTGGAGGGTATGCAACAACATTCCCCGGTGTCTAGAGATTCCGGGCTCCAGAGGCTTGTAAACGTTTAGCAATTCCTTGCAAATGTCTCTCAAGCGATTGAGTTGCGACTCTTTCAATTCAGGGTATTCTTGCCCAGGTGAGTTGCCGTAAATGTTAACCAGGTAAGCCTTGATTTGGGAGGCCAACGCATGATTTGGATGTAGCGTTTTCGTGAATTTGGTGAGCAGGTTCTCACACGCTTGAATCGTCGATTTATCGATGGGTTTCTGGCGTAGTTTTTGCCACTGGTTCCCTAATTTGGATTCCAAAGTTTGGGCTTCAGCAAACGTGAGCTTTTTACCGCAAGCACATTCAAAGTTTCGACTGTCGATATGTGGAAGCAAGAAGCCCGTCTTACACTTGGAGCAACGAATGCCGCTCGTGAAGGTATTAAGCTCGTTGGGATCTGAGCAGCGTGGGCAACGGCAAGTGAAGTATTTGCCCTGCAGTAAAGCCTCTTGACGATTGATTGTGGTTTGTATCGGATCGGTATAGTTGATAGTGAGAATCGTGCCGGCTGGAATGTTGGTGCGGCTTTTGACGACGATGACATTGTCAGCACCACAGGCCGTAAAAGTATTAGCGATGCAGCTATGTGTCAACAAAGAGACGCTAGGGTAAATGGCTCGCAAGCCATATTGTTGAGGCAAGGGCACGGGACCGAATAATGTCGAGGGCTGGGCGTTAGGCGAACGCAGTTCGAACGAGTTAACATCCAAGATGCCGCACACTTTTTGCACCAGTTCGGGCGTCACGTTGGGGTTGACCGACTCGAAAGCTTTCTGCAAGAAGGGGACAATGTGTCTCGTCGTGAAATCCCAGTCAGGGCGCGCTTTCCGAGCCTCGCAATGGGATTCTAAATCCATTAGCGTTGCCCATTGAGGCGAGTTTTGGAGCAAAAAGCAGCGCAAGGGTAAAATGGTCAATGCGCTCATTTCCTTTTGCTGAAACTTTTTCAACAATTTGCATTCTTTTTTGTGCAGAGTAGAGATTTGACATTTAGGCTCACATAAAGGACTCCCGCAAAGTTTGCAGCGATAGATGCTATCCACGGATTGGTGACAACCAAAGCAAATGTTGGTGGACAATGGGAAAGGTCCGACCACCAAAGGTTGTTCCTTGAGAATCGTTTCACCTGGACGGATCATCCTGCTGGCGATTAGGTGACTAGACAGAAATTTCAATTTGGAGTTTTAGTCAATGGACAAGTCCCCCGTTCTCCAAAAGGAAAACAAGCATGACCAAAAAACTTGACATTAAAGAAAAAAGAATAGTTTTACCGCCCGTAATCTGAGGACAAAGCCACTTTGTAGGGTTTGCAATCTGCTTGGTGCTGCTTCTTGTCTTGTTTTTCGTGTTCCACAGAGCAATACCATTTTTGCTGACAGCCTGAGCAACCATGAGACCCAGGTTGGGCACAAATCCCGCACACCTATATATACAATTCATTCGCCATTATGAAGAGCTCCAAGTCACAGACTTTTCCCCATAATTCTTAGGTTTTACATTAAAACATTTTTTTATATAATACTGTAGTCCCTTACTTGCTGGCTGTCCATTATAACTCGGCTTCCACTCTAACTTTGAGGATAGGCGACCTAACTATGCAGGATGCCAAAGCCTCAAACTTTAGGATTCGGGTTGGAAGGAGTTTAAAATTAGCAACAGCGTCGAGCTCAACTCGAGTTGGAAGCCCAGATTTCAGCATGTATGACCATGCGTGTTGTGTAGAGTAAACTATTTCCGCATTAGAAAGCGTGAAAGTGATAGTTCCGTAGAGTTCCACCTTAAACGTCTAGCTTTCTTTCCTTTCAATAGCAAACTCATTCAAGCTTGCAATTGAATCTTAATTCGGAATCCTAGGAAATATGTTATGATACCCTCATTCAAATCACTTTCTGGGTCTCTTAAGCTTTTTCCACCTTTTGAAGTGTCCTTTCAGTATCGTTTGTAGGGACTCTTATCGATGATTTAGATCCCATCTCCTTTTCATGAACTTATACACAACCTGTCGCATAGCTAAAGTTTACGCTTCAGGACTTCTCCAAATGGGAACAAAAGAAAAGAAAATAGATAAATGTCTCGTTCTTTCCTTAACAGTAAGCTGCGGATAAAAAAAAGTCTCTGCGCTGGAAAAAAGGGCTTATAAAAAAAAAACCTATATAGTTGTCCAATAGCAAGAATATCGTCTTTCCGACCGCAAGAAAATGATTCAGACAAGAAAGAAAGGGTTATGTCTGTTCAAAGCAGGTTTCGATACACGGGTGAAAACTTGGTGGGGGTCATTATCTAGCGTATGATAAAAGACTCCTTTTTTCCACTAGGGTCGGACGTTGGAACGAGAAATTAGGTGGAAAGTCTAGTTTCTGTTCAACAACGTTAGCTGGTTTGAACCGTTTGGCTTAATAAGGGGAGCTCTCACGATGCATTCATTTCCTGTGCCCTGTCTGGCGTTGCGTTGCCATCAGACTTCGCCCCTTATTGTTCGCTCACCACTTGGCTTCGTCCGGGGGGCGCGGAATTGTAACAATAGGGTGTGTAGCAGGTCCCCCTCCCGAAAAAGAGAGCTTCAAGCAAGTTTCTATCGTAGTCAACGTCATAGGACTTAAAGACCCACCTGTGCATATCCCTATCATCTTATTTCAGAGTTTCAGCATCCGCAAAAGTTGCAGGCCAAACAGCAAAAGAAGCAGAAGAGCTCTTCGGAGCTACAACAGGACAGGGTGGGGGGAGGGCCGATAGAGATTAGCTTTTTCTTTTTTATATCTAGTTTTTATTGCAGAGAAGGACACCTGTGACGGTTTTATAACTTCGGGTCTTTTACGTTTGCTTGTCTCGCCTATTTAGCCTCCCCTTTTATTTCCCAGGAAACGGGTTCGGACCAAAGCCTAGCATGCGTGGATTTTCTGCTTTTTCTTCTACTTTTTTTAAGTATCTAAACCCTTCCATTCTAGGCTCACACTTCCAAAGAGGCTTTTTCTTCGCTTATTTTGAGATTTCGGCGGGAGATCCCGGGAAACGGGAAGGAAGAGAACAGTAGAAATGTAAGAAAAAACAAAAAAGAAAGAACACAAAACGTGAAGACGCACATCTAACCCTTTCCTGGCTCCTTCCCTAGGGGAGAAACAACCTTCTTTTTGTTTATTTTTTATTATTTAGCTTGGCCTTTTTGTGCCCAAGAGAAGGGGAAAAGCCAGTTTTTGCTTATATTCTTGCTTTCTGCCTATAAGCTCGGCAGGCGGGCACTCGGGGTTTTAGGATTTATGACGTTTATTAGAGAGGGCGTCTTATTCTCCCATTCACGTTGCTGTGCATCTCGAGCATCTTGATTTTTTTATTTCAACCCTTTCCCTTTCCGTTCTTATCCTCTGTGGTTCTAGCGTGAAAAAAAGAAAGAAAACACCGGGAATGAATTTTTTTTTTTTGCTTTCAAGCAAGGGAATTTGGTTTTTGGAGTCTCAGCGTTTGTTTGCCCCATCAGCCTTGACTTTTAGGCTGCTAGCTGTGCTCGATTATGGTGGGGTGGAAGATAAAAAAAAAAATCCTCTGTCTAGTGGTTCCAAGCAAGAAAATATGAAGTACATTCGGATGGACAACAACCCCTTTTTCCCCTAGACATATTAAAAAATTATGGTAAAATGTGAAGTGCATTATGCTTCTCTTCCATTTAATTTGCCGTATGTGGCAGGAACACGTACTATATGGCCTAGTTTAAAAGGACAATAGCCACCAAAATACAACTTCGTCTTCGAAAAACATCGCATAGAATCTAGTTTCTAACTATGATTCTTTCTATCACGAGCAAAATAGTAATTAAACTCTTAAAAAATAAGCGTAACAAATAGCGTCGCGTGGCTTTTAACGTCGCAGACGTTCTCCCTGAACTTTGTTTAGTTATTAAGCATACAAACAATAACCATGGTAACAAGGGCCACGCCACGTCTGTGACGTCATGGCCCAACGTTTGTTTACCAATAACTCGCCAGTGGCTGTTAAAAAGAAATTAACTAAGTTTGTTAGTCTTAAAAGATGCAGATCACAAGAATCTATCGAAGTTCTTACGTGATTTCGTTTACTATTGCTCTAAGTCAAAAGTGGCTTTTGCAAAACGCTTTAGATTAATTCTTGAAAAGCGGAATTCTGGATTTACCAAATTAGCTGCTAAAGGTGTAAAAAACCCCTCGTTTATGTGAAGATCTTTATTAACACTACGCGGATCCTTTACGTCATACATTTCTACTATATTGCGCAGGAACTGATGCGTGTATAGTTAAGAATATGCCATCAGTTCACTTTTGTGGACTCGGGCGTTCATTCGCCTTTTTAGTGATGAAGAAAACGGCACATTGAATGTGGGGGTTAATTTGGTGTGTTGCGTTGGCGGGGTTGGAGGTTGTCTGGGATGACGGCGGGGTGGGTGGAAATGGATGGGTGGAAGCGACTGCTTGTACGTCGTGAGGGGGGTAAAAGCCCCCAGCGTCGTTTAGTTTTGCTACTCCCCTTGAGGGGTGGACGCCCTTCGGAGCTCCCCCCTACCGAAACTGAAGGAATTCTTATTACTGCCACGAACGATGGACCCATGTTGCGTTGTAGCCCAAAAAGAGCCAGACTTGCAATGCGAGTGAGGTGGGGGGGGGGGTGAGGCAGGGAGGGGGGAGGGAACGAGCAAGGCAAAAAGGAATTGGGGGCCATCAGCTTCTCTTGCTATACGTCCGTTACATTCATTCCCCCCTTTCCCTGTTTCCCCGCTTCATTTTGCGTTTTTACTTGCCGGGGTTTCTCCTCTTCGTGACCGTGAGTGAACGAACGAGTCAGCCAACGAGGGGAAAATCTCTCGTGGGCGAGAACAACGTGCGAGGGTCCCCCTTTTTCCTTCGTGACTCTTCCGCGCTATTTTACAGTCCTCCCGGTCAGATGCCGAACAACAAGCAGGTTTGGTGGCAGGGAGAGTGCCGGAACTTGTCGTTGTCAAAAGTTGCCTTTTTTCTGGTGGGAACCCTAAAAGCAAAACGCGGTGCAAATAACACAGTGATGCTTAAAACATAAACGAATCTGCAAGCGTTGCAGTGCATTCATTTCGCAAATATCGGAAGGAAATACACGGTTGAAAGAACTAAAACCTAGTGATTTCAGAGAAAATTGTACCTGGATGCCCTTACAAGTGGAAGTTTATTCGCCTTTGGGATTTTATAAGGTACACGTAACAATAGCTAGAATAATAAAAGAAGGGGGAAAAGCTCAATTAATCCGAGATTGCGATAAGCTCTACCGCTCGAATGCGGATGAATAGCGAAACGCCATGTCGCGATTCGCGGATTACAATTTCTGAGCAACGTGGCGTCCGGTGTTTATATTTTGTGTCGAAGAGTTAATTGTTTTGGTATGTGATTTGAAACAGGACATTTGGTAGGTTTGGTATACGTTATTTAAAGTTCATCTCTACCTTTAAGTTTGCTGTCGTTAAATCGCACTACTATTAAGTAGCCTTGGTTACACTCTGAAACCTCTTGTGAAACTGTCTGGGGTGCTGAGCGGTTGACAACCTGTTCCTTTAGTCGATACGATACCTAAAAACGTTAAAGTTGACTTTATATTCCTGATTTCATTTCATGTTAAGCACCGTGAAGCCGCATTAATTTTTTATGCAGATATTGTGTCACTTTTTTTGGTAACACTGTTAACTTACGGAAAGGAAATCGATATGGAAACCCCTCCTTTCTTCCCTTATAGCTGGTGTCCCCCTCATATCGGCTCACGTTCTTGAGTTTTCACCCCCCTTTTTCCTAACTTTCATCCAAGTTGCAACCACGCCCCTTCTTTCCCAGCTACAATACTATTATTACGATATGTCTCTGCCGAACGCTTTCTTTCCTCCCCGTCTCGGTCTGCGGAGGGCCTTGAATGGTGATGCACGGTCGTCTGCTTCCATGGCAATACCCCTCCGTGTACCCCGTCTACCTAAAGTCTAACAAAAAAATGTATTAGTAGCCCCACAGCCCCTAGAGGACAGAAACTTTTTTCCAAACGCAGGCTAGACGCAGAAAGAAGGGGGAGAATACACCTGTCTGGACTCCCGACGTGGGCTTCATGGGGGGAAATAGGGAGGCCTCTTAGGGATAACTATATATATGAATCTCTCTTTCTCTCCCTTTTCGAAATTTTTATATAATAAAACGATTCCCCTTCTCAAACGAACCTCCCCAACCCAGCCTATACAACCCGCTTGTATTACCATATGTCCAAAAAGACTCGGTTCTCTCTCTCTCTCTCTTTTAACACAACAAACTTACATTGCATATTTCATAAGCAAGCAATCTGATGTACCCTTTGGCATTGTTTGAAATCCCCCTTGCTTTGCCCCCCTCCCCACAGTTGTTCATTTTCGGCAAAAGTTCCCCGACTCGGTCCGCGTTTAACGTTCAGTTTTGGCAATTGCGATGGGTCATTGCCATCGCGAACTCGAATATGCATTGCCCCCCCCCCTCCTCCTCCTTTCGGATACCCATAGAGGTCCTTTTAGTTCGTACAACACCATATGTAGGTTATTTACCTATCGCCCCTTTTGTCAACGTCAACAACCCTGGTGGTGCACTTGTAGTTGCATCCCCCCGTTTCCCATATATTACATATTTTTACCTGTATGGAAAACGCAACGCCCCACGCCTACTGCCTAACCCGCCCTTCCTGCTCCACAGCTTTGTGTTCGCTATGCGAGAAAAGGGTCAGGAAAAGTAACCTGCACTCCACTGCACGTTACATGCGTATATCCCCCGGTTTTTGCATGCCACACTTCCGCATTCTTTAGACCGGCAAATCGTTTGCATAGCACAAGATCATGTATAACCCCAATTGCGCCTAACCCGTCTAACCTCATGTCATTCACTTCACTTCCACTCGGCTGTGATAGCGAGAGGGGGAAGATAATACGTGTCATGTGAGTGTTGGGGAGCGCAAGTAAGAGTCTGCCAGGTGTATCAGCAAGCCCCGCATAGCTCAGCGTAGCAGTCGCCCCTTAATTGATATGCCAAGCCTTTATATATACGGCTTATACCCCCCTCCCCCTCCAAGATCCTAATCAAGTTCCAGTTCTCACAGAGAGAACTTCCTCTGAAAAAAAGGAAAAGTTCTGAATATGTGGGTCTCAAATTTTTCTTTTCAAACTGTGTCCCTTTTTCGCCTAGAATACGGGATTAATTTATGGCGGTATTAGGGGAAGAATTAAAAATAGGAAAAAAGGAAGTGAATGAGGCGGTTTTGGACCAATTTTGCGTGAAGGTATACGCTTCTTCAGCGGTTGAAAAGATGGAAGTCAGAGATTGTGTTGCAGGGGTATTTGAAACTTTTTTTTAAAAGAAATATATATTTGACGTACTGAGGTGCGACATTCCCGAGAATGGAAAGACAGCAACGAATGGGGTGAAACTTTTAGGGTTGGGGGGTTTAGATATGGTTGCAATGAAATGGGCTTCCTTATGCATGAAGAAGAAGAAGAGAAAGATTTTGTTCCTTTCCTTACTTTTAAAAAAAAAGAGGTTTTCAAAAACCGTGTGTGTGATGGTGGCAGGTAAAATTTGAAGTCCCCCCTTGTTGTAGTTTCCAAGGGTGGTTTTGAAAGTAAAAATGGGTGAGAACGAGGGATCCAGCAGAGGGAAAAGGGAGGAAAAGAAAGGAGGAGAGGGGGGTCCTTTTGCATCTCCCACTACTACTACCGCGACCACCACACTCTCACATATACATCCCCATCCATAACACACCTGGCATTATGTTATTAGGCAGGTAGGGACGCAAGAGCTTGGGAACGGGCAAGCTGCACCTTCTCCGTTTTGGCTTTTAAGGGGGATTCTTTTAGAGTTGTGGTTTACACTGGAAATGGCCCAGTCTTTCACTTGTTAGCCAGCGAGACCCAAGCAAAAAAAAAGCGGAAAATACATTTCAAAAGCGACAGGTGCATGCAGGTACCGTGTTTTGTGTGGGTAATTTGTGAATTATTCTGTGTAAGAAAATGGCGAAACGAGTCATAAAACGCTAATTTCTTTGTCCTTTTTTGGCTTATAGGAAGCTTAAAGCTGAGTAATGGCAACAAGTCAGCTTGGATGAAGTTCCAGTCCTAGTGAAGTAGGCGGGTAAAGCACCATGACCACGCCTTCGCCCAACGTCGCTCACCTGCGTTGGAGCAGCCACGCACAGAGCTTGCAATCCGTCTTCCAAGATTTGTACTCGCAGCAAGCGTTGGTGGATGTAACATTAGCTTGCCGAGGTGGTTCGGTGAAAGCTCACAAAGTCATCTTGTCTGCCGTTAGTCCCTATTTCCGAAGACTCTTTGCAGAATCTTCGTGTAGGCACCCCATAGTGATACTCCGCGATGTGGACGTGGTCATGGTGGAACGGTTGCTTAACTATGTGTATGGAAGCGATGTTCAGGTGACAGAAATGGCATGGCGAACCTTGTGTGACACGGCCCAGATATTGGGCATGTCCGAGAGCTTATTTGTCAAGCCAGAGCAAGTCAACCCTGCCAGCGAAGGACAGACATTAGGTTGTGAATTTTTGACGCCAAAGGATAATCATCATAGTAAACTTGTGATTGACCAGCAGCAAAAGAGAAATAGTATTGTCAAATGCGAAGAAAACCAAGAACTGGAACATACGCGAGCAGCTAAGCGTACCCTGCCCCTTGCCAAAGAATCTGAAGCGGTCGGTGATAGAACAGCGGACGAATCGACGGATGCGATGCGTAAGCCGAGCGAGGTGAACGGGGAGGAAGACGAAAGTTTTTCGGAAGAGGACTATGAAACTACCAAAGAAAGATCCGCGGCAACGGAAGAGCCTTTATCTCAAAAAGTAATATTTCTACTTAAATTTAATTTACGTGCAATTTAATCCATCTGTTTACTTGACAAATTAATGATAAAATTACTTTTGGATCGTTTTAATTGATGTTGAACTATTTTTAATGTATACATGATTTTCTTAGAGGAAAATTGGAGCCAAAGAAGAGCCTGTTTTGAGAAACGCTAAGCATAGGAGAAAACCTTTCAAACGCACCGTAAGCTTAAATTATTGATTTCATGTCCTTTTCCGGAATTAAACTTAAATTTTTGCATGATTTCCTGAACAGCGAAAAGAAATCCAGCGGGTTCCAATGGATTTGAGCAAGATCTCGAACGAGGATTCGGCGTCGCAAGCGATAGCCACGCCCCTGCCGGAATCCCCAGTCCCATTACTAATTAAACCCGAAGTTGACCTTGACACCAAAAGCGATGATGGCGACGAGCGAGAAAACACGGAATCCGAAAGCTTGCTCAACGCCACAGCCGAGCATTACCCCTTTTCAGTGTTGGACGAGCAAGTCAGTGGATCCTTGGTGGTTCAAGCGATTTGTCCGTTTTGTTTCAAAGACTGTAAACGGACGGCAGAGCTGCGAGCCCATATCCGCGCTCACACGGGTGAAAAACCTTTCCGCTGCGACATTTGCAACGCCCCTTTCGCTCGCTCCGCCCATTTGAAGCGCCACCGGCGAGTCCATACGGGCGAACGACCGTTTGAATGCCTACGATGCCAAAAGGCCTTTTCGCGACAAGACAAGCTCAAGCTGCACATGGATCGTCATCGATTGAGAGAACTGGGGGGCAAAATGACATTAGGAAGACCCCGGAAGGAAAAGCTAACCAGTCCGTCCAACGCCCAACCCGCTAACCATGCGGCGCCAAAGAATAGTGACGATAACCATAACTCGGACTCGGAACCTCCCAGCTCCCTGCCTACGACCCCCACCAGCAGCAATTGTAGCACAACCCCCTTGTCGACG
Organism: Lepidurus apus apus; assembly: GCA_022832285.1. Taxonomy (NCBI): domain Eukaryota; kingdom Metazoa; phylum Arthropoda; class Branchiopoda; order Notostraca; family Triopsidae; genus Lepidurus; species Lepidurus apus. The sequence goes on along the minus strand of JAGJRO010000200.1, from coordinate 11,682 downwards.
ACCGCTCCGTTAACCGGTGGGGAATTGGGCATGGGTCAGTTCGCGTTTCCTGGTACTCCAGCCTCGTCGGCACGGCCGTCGTCTTCGTCTTCGCCGTCGCCTTTATCGAGTGGCCTTACCTCGCCCAGTTCTTTGTCCGGCTCGATGCCTTACAATGAGATGAGTTACTTATCGTTGCTAACCTTGTCACAAAGAGGCTTGGGTTTGTCCTCCAGCGACTTGTCATCTTCGTCCTCGGTTTTACCCCATTTGCTCCACCACCATCAAGCGTTACAACTCTACCAGAAAGGTTTGAAGGCCAGTATGAGCAAACGAGGTCCCAACAGTCGCAATCAACAGGTCAACAACGGAGCACGCAGTAAAGGTCTGACCACCCATGAATCCGCTGCCGAGAGCTTATTAAGCTTGGTTCAACAAATGGGCGAAGCTCAAACGTTACCTCCACCTGCTCATTCCTAAGTTTGGCCTCTTTTCTGGTCCCCTTGACCATTTCTGTCGTTTAAAGAATCCAAAGAAAGCTGAGGGACCACGCTAGGAAATTATCGCATTTCACTTTTAAGGCATCTTTCACATTTTTTCAACTTTTTTTTTTTTTGCCATAACTGGCGTATAGTAAAGGGGATTTTGTCGACCTGGGAAAGCGTTATCCTGGCAACCAAAACACGTGGTACAAGCTTTGCAAGTGCCTAGCTTTTTCCTTTCCAAATCTTTCAAGTATACGCCGCAACTTCTTTTTTTAAACTGAAAGTGAACATAAACCCGGAGAAAGGATTTTTTGTCTCTTTTCCAAAAAACGAGCTTAGAAAAATAGTAAAGCTGTGTGTCCGTAGAGTTTAATGAGAACAATATAAGAAGCTTTGTTTTCCCCAAGTTTGAAGGTGGGGCCAGTTGGACGCCTACTTTTGAGGCAGTTTAGACTCGGACCCTACATTTTGATAGCTTTAATGGTGACGTTTTAATGTTGTGCTTGACCACCTCATCTGTGTGTCCGGGGACAGCGTGCAATCACATTTGACGATAGCTGGTATACCTTTTCTTTCTTAGTATGATTTTTATTTTCTTGCGTGTTGAAGTTCGTGTGCAAGTGCTCGTGGCTAATTGTAGGTCTATGGACGTTGTTTCTTTGATTTTTCTTCTTTTTATGTTTGTGAACTGAGTTGTGAGTTCGAAAGGGAGTTTTGATCCTTCCATCTTCTTGCATTGTTGTTAGAAACCGCTGACCAAAGGCTAATTATTGTTGTGACTTTTCCACTGCGTTCTATTTTATTTCATTTTTTGCCCTAGGTAGTTAGTTCTGTTAGGATGTAACGTGTTAACATTGCTTGTTGTCGTATACTGCTGTGCGGCTTATGGAGTGCATTTTCTGCTTTACATTTTTCAGCCACGATTGATTGGTTTGGCTCAACGGTTAAAGGGAAAAAAACTGCCAGTTTTATATGTTATTGTCTTCCGAACCAAAATTCCTGAGCTATGTTTCAGCAGTTATAGTTGTTTCCTATTCAGCGCGCAAGATTGCGTGTTTTGTATCCCGGTTTGCCGGATCTTCTTGATTGGTCTCTTGCCATCTAGCGCGATATCGTTTATCAGTGCAGAGAAAAATCACGTTGGCATCTTTTTATACGCAGCCAGTCTGCCAAAAGCCGTACTTTCTCCCCCAGTTTTGGTCCAAAAGCTTTACATAATCTAACTGTGGTACGAAAACAAAACTATAGTTGTTTATTGGCAATGTAAGCAAAAGCGCCATTAATTATATATATACGTAAGAAAAAAGGAAATTTTCATTTAATTTAATTGGGCCGAAGTTGTTTCGGCGAATTTTGGGGTCAGTAAAAGGGTAAACTGTGGGAGGTGGTGGGAGTGCGATCAGCTTTTCTGGGGAACAAGATTCGTTCAGACTATATAGGGACCACACAGCGCTGTTAGTGCTAGCAGATTTAACCCAAGGTTACCCCGACTGTCGTATATACGTCCTTGTGTCCTATCTTTATATCTGTAACGCCCATACCAATGCAAAAATCTCTCGAAGCCGTTCTTCTTCCACTTTACTATAGTAAATTAAGGCAGGCACAATTTCGAAACCGTGGAAGTTTTATAACCCAGTACTTGTCTGTCAAATCTGATATTTTCCAGGATATTTTTTTTTACCTTTTTCAAATCGGATACAGTCGAAGGCTCCAGTGATAACTCTTTTTGAGTTCAGTCCCGTATTTTTTTCTCCCCAAGAGCAAGACAAAAAAGCGGGAGTTCGTTAGTTCCGCCCAATAGTGCTTCCGTTAGAATCTCACATTAATTCTTACCGTCAGTGTGTAACTCGCCCACAAGTTCTCCCCCGTTTTCTAGTGTGTGTCCATTTACACAATAAACGACTTCTCATTGGTTAAATTGTGACTGAATTTACAGCCGTTTGCGATGTTTCACCCGAGTAACGCTTTAGTTACGGTTCAAAGAAATGTATGCGTAAACCACAAGGGAGATGATAGGTTGATGAGGTGAGAATAAATTTTTCTATTTAAGAGTTCCAGGTGACGAGTAAATGAAGTTTTACGGGAGCATTTGCATATAGGCTTAAACTAACAGCCTATGCAACGTGTGAGTGTGGAGAATAAAGATTAAGTACGGGAAGTTGATTGACGCAGGTGTGGTTTTAGCAATTCTGACTATTCAGTCACCTTGCAGAACCTTTGAATGGAATGACCATTGCGCGCACGTATTGACGGTGCATAAAAGGTTTGTCTGTACAAACGCATCCCACCTTTTTTTATTATTCTGTTTGTCCTAGCAAATCCTATCCGGAACTTGTACATCATTTTCAATTAACAAGAGTGTTAAGAGCTTCTGTTATAACCGTTCTATAAAGTCCTGTTCAACTTCCCAGTGAGGTGTTAGTGGTGAACTTGGAAGCTCGACGTAAACGTACGAGAACTAAAGTTCTTCGCTATGAAGCTCGTAATTCTGTCCGCTTTGGTGATCGTAGCTTGTGTAAGTTAGCAACTCGTCTGATAAGTAGTAGTTTTTTTCTAATGTAAATTTGCACAGGGTTTCCCATTTCCTCAATCGTTTCCGTTTTTGGAGCTCACCAGCAATTTGCGTGATACTTTCCGCAATTTCTTGAATGGTACCTTGTCGCGTAGCAATAGCACCAACTTCCTCAGTTTCGGCTTCGAAAGTAAGGATGTTCGTCTTGTAGCCTAGGTCAACATGTTGGAACTAACTATGTATTCATTAGATGTTACTTTTAATACGTCGATGTTCCAAAGATTTTTAAATCGCACGCTGGCTACTACTCCGTTCCTCCATGAGCTCGGAAACCCAGTTGGCGAGGTATTGGGTGGTTTAAATCATTCTACAAGAATTAAAAGCTTTTCTTATCAATAGCTAACTTGCTTATCGGCAGAACAACGGACGGCTCTCAAGCCTTGTGAAAACTCATCTGTTAATACGGTACTTTAGAATTTTTTATGGACAATAATATATTGTTAATGTTACGATTACTGATGTATTTAGTGTCAACCGGCGTGTGCCTTGAAACAAGCTGGCGCGGTAAGCTTCGTGAAGTAATGTATTGTAAATATTAATCTCCTTTAAAATGTAGCTGGACACATCTGGCCGAATCATTCAGGCTAATTTAGCAAGCATTATTACCTCGACAAATTTAACTACGGCTCAAAAAAACGCTTCTATGACATGTCTTAATAAGTGCTTAGCCTTGAACGTTACTGGTGTTGTGAACACATTGCAAGGTAGTTTTGACATCAAACTACAATTATTTATCATTAATTTTTTTCCCTTCATATCTCGGCGTGAGCCCTGCTCTTATCATTAATTATTTCTTTCCTTTATTTTCGCTTTGCTCGTTTTCTTCTTTAGCTGTATTCAACAATGTAACCGGTACGTCCATGGATCCGTCATGCGTTGTAGCTGGTGCAGCTGCGTCCTGCGTCCTGCAAGCTCTCTTGAAGAACGTAATGCTGATATTTGATTCCCTTGATATATTGAGGTACTAACTACTGATTAATTCTTTCAGGGTTGTAGTAGATATTCACGTTTTGGAGCTTTAGTGCAAGCACCCGAAGAGGATAAGCCAGTTAAAATTGAAAGTTTGCTTGTCGAATTGGGCCAATTGGTTCAAGGGGGTGAGCCTACTTCGGAATCCTTATCGGAAGAAAACGAAGACGTGGCTGAAGCTCAGGCGCAAGTTGGGGTGTTAGCTTTTTTGAAAGCCAATTCCAACAGCTCGGAGTCTGAGAGTGAAGAAGGCAGCGATACTTCTAGTGAAGAAGAAGTAAATTTTTATAGTCATAAGCTTTTTGGGAAAACATTTTATATAAAGACTGTTGATTAGGACACGGCAACTACTACTGCTACTCGCGTGAAACGTGCTCCAAAAGCTGCGGCTAACTCTAACAGTACTGGAATCCGGGAATTTGGTGAAGATCTTGATTTTGAGGATACCTACGTCGAAAACGGTGGAAGCGATACAAACTTAAAGCCAAGCAATGGTACTGGTCGTCCTGATCGTCAACGTGGAGGAAGCCAAGGAACGGGCAATACGGACAAGGCACGTGGTAATGGAAGGAGCGCAAATTCCAGACGTGGTGGTAACCACGGTGGCGAACAGCGTGGGGGTGGAAGAGGTAGAAGCCATGGCAAACATGGAAGAAACTGTACTACCACTACTACTACAACTACTGATGCAACTGCAACCGAAGCTGACGCAGAAACCACTGTTGACCCTTGAATGCAGAATTTTTTTTTTTGCATTTGACTTTTTGGTGTTATTTTTTTATTTGCACGGTTTTCTTAAGTTTTAAAGCATCCTTATAATACAAACTTTATGGCTGTATTCCTGAAGATCGAAACCAATAAATTACCTTTACCACAGCATCGAAATTAGCGTTAGAAGAATATTGGAAGCAGCTGAGGCGTAGTGTCTCGGCTTTTAACTATGTTTATGGTGGAACTGCCTTTTGGCTATCCTTTCTGTATTCCAAGGCTATTTTGAATGCAAAGTGGACCCCTCCTCGGATGTGCCATAGAAGCTTTTGAGAATTCTAGCAACAAAACTTGATTCGACTTAGTAACCTTGCTATTGATAACAACGCCAATTGCCTCTCATAATTTGCTCCACCCGTTTTTTTCAAAACCTTCTTCCGGTTGAGCTTGTTTTGTGTGCCCTTTCATAAGGATCGGTGCAATTTCGTCATTAACATGAATGAATAATGATCGATCTAAGCCTCATTGATCAGAATTTTTCTAAACGTAGTAAAAATTGGTAGTGCTTTTATTCATTAACACGTGTATATATATCGGGTTGATTTCTGGTGAACATTCAATACCGCACGGTTCGTCCAGTTGGCTTGTCGCTTCCGTTCTCAATCTACATACGCTACGATCATGAAGTTATCTTTGTCACTTGTCGTACTGGTTAGTCTCATTGCCGCTACTTCGGTAAGTACTCCTAAAATGTTTAGTGAAGATAAGAGTCTCACTATACGTGTGCTTTATTATCTTAGGCTGGACCGATTCTTAACATAACCTGTAAGTTTTGGCGTTAAATATTTGTAGGGGGCTACTAAATCAAGTTATAGAAACTAATTTTCTCTTTTTTAGTGTTGTCGGGATTAAATCTCAGTCAACCATTCAACTTAACCCGTAAGACCATATACTTAAATGAAACCATTCTATGAATTGTTGAAGTGCATGTAATACGCGTATACTATAAGTCTACGTCTACATTACGCGAATGACGTATCTCTTTTATTATCTGATTGTTTTCTTTATTAGTAAATCCACTGGCTTCTTTGTTGCCTCATTTAAACTTGACTCGTAAGTTCAGTAAATTCAAAGTAAATTAAGGTCATAATTACTTGTTTAATAGTGTTTCCCAGGCTGAATCTCACGTCTCTTACCAGGATCCAACCACTAAATTTATCACGTAATTTTCATTCGGTCAGAGTTACCTGACATTCTAATTATTTTGTTCCATAGTACTAAACCTCGGCGCTCTTCCTAAAATCAATATTACTCGTAAGTATTGCGATTTCAAATGTAGTGTTGGGTCCCTAAATACTTCTCTCTTCTATAGTTTTACCCGGACTTAACCTTACCGGTAAAAAGTTTTCAAATTCTTGCCTTAAATCTTAAGTTGCATTAATTTTCATTCATGTGACTTTGCAGCTCTTCGATCTTTGAACATAACCGCTGGATCTCGTAAATAATGCACATTCAATTAACTACTATGTAAATAACGGTTTTCTCTGTAGTTATTTCTCCGTTGAGTTTGCTACCACTATTCAATTTCTCAGCAATTCCGCGCTTGAATTTCACGGGTAACAACTGGTACACACAAAGGTTCATCCTATCGTTATATCATCTTTTAAGGTATCCAACCTGCTCAACTGAACTTGACATTGCTGCCACTACTACCCAGATTGAACCTGACGTTTCCCCTTCTTTCACAGTTGAACATAAGCAGTTTAAGGCCTCTGAACATTGCCTTCCCAAATCTCTCGTTGCTTCGTGTAATTTATTGTTCTTGATTCTGACATTGACTTAGCTATATTCTATAAATTTTTTTTCAAGCCTGGCAGAAGTGTCACTCAAGGCTCTTCGGAAGAACTAGAAGAAGGCCAGGTAACTCGTTGACTTTTACAATCCGCGCCAATTTTACAAGACTGTTTGCAGAGCTCTTCTTTCTCTGAAGCGTACACCGCTATCGTGCAAACCACTTCCGGAAACGCCGCTTTGGTGGGCCAAGAAGTCCTGTCTGCTATAACTCAAGCTATAGACGCCACGGATCTCAGTGAAGATGCCGAGTTAAGCCTAAACGCTACAGCTGATATTCCTACGAGCTCGGGTTCCTTCAGCAGTACAAACAAGCCAGTTATTAAAGAAGACAAGCCCACAGAAGATACGATCGTTCTTCCCGGTACCAATGTTGGACGCCGACCTGCTTCCGGTCGCCCTCGTGGCTAAAGAATAGAGAGTAACGTATTGGAATAAGGCAAATTCAAACTATGACAACGGCTCGTCACCAAAGTGTGTAAACGTTGTTTTCTCGCACCTTAGTTTCGATCAGATAGCCCGTAACATACATGTAAGCCTTTCTATGAATTAACGCATTAATACATACTTCCAAGCAAATTTAAACAGTTGATAATATTTCGGACATTAGGAGTATCACGCACTTAGCAATTCGGGATATTCAGACATGAACTTGTATAACTTTTTGACAGTGTCTTTCTTGTCCTGCGTCCATAACGCAGCTGCTAGGTCCTTAACTAATGCTCTTCCGTTTCTTTTCGCAATCCAGTTCATTAGTAAATGATACGTAACCTAAATAAGAAAATCAGAATCGTTGCAATAAGCAAAAGATGACTGATACTAACTTCTCGTATGCCAATGCATGAATAAGCCATATTATGTCTTTTGGCTTCTGATTTCATATCAAGCTTCTTCCCAAGAATAAGAACTTCGTTGGCATCAGTAAAGAATTTTGATACAAATATGGCCAAACAAAGGTTAAGCCGCGTTTTGCAAGCTGAAAGAAGCAAACTTTAGAAAGGAGCGTAAATTTAGATTTAGTTTAGAACACCTGTATACGACGACGGCAATAGTTTCTGAGGTTTATTGTCTGGGAAACCAGAAGAAGTAGGGTTAATCGTATAACTCGTACCCAGATGAAGTTGTGCAGCATTGCTTATGTTAATATCCCCTACAATTATCATGTTGCCAGTTCCAATGTTACCGGGCAATTGTGATAGATTAGGAACACCAGTGTTGCTCCCACCCGTATTTCTATTGCTCGCATCTGGGAAAGGTTGAGAATAAGCCTGCTCGGACGAATTTGTTTCAGTTTCTTCCACCACAACTGCGTCGCTTTCGTTGTCTTCATCTTCACTAAGATCAATAGGCGATCCTCGATTGGCCATGTTTCACTTTCAGTTTTCTTCTGGTATTTCGGTTGAATTACTTCTGTAGGATTATTTGTTACTGCTGTGGTTCACTTTCATGAGAAAATAATGTAATAATAATAATAATAATAATAATAACAAACAAGACGCCAGTGAACTGCCGAGAGCTATGCAAGAAAAGCTTGCGGAGTAGAGTGAGGCATGTAAGTGTCTGTAGAGATGTTCAATAGATGGCGAAAGAGTAAGAAATTATGCGAGCCAGGGAAGGTCAAACAAGCCGTCGTGTAAGCTCAGGAATGGGTTGGGGTTGGTCAGCGTAGCTATAAAATAGAAAACATTAATGGAACTAGTAATGTTAGGTTTTAAGACTATATCTGTTTATATGTTCTGGTAAGTAAGAAAAACTCTTGAAATTTTAATGATTGATTGAACGGGGAAATACAAAAATATGTACGGAATATGTGCGGAATGTGACGGAAAACAATCATGTTTGAGGTATAGAAACGGGTAGAAGTGCTAAGCTAATAAGTCAGGCTGGGTTTGAACAAGTCCAGGCATTTGAAATCTCGTAAAACCACTTCGGACTCTTGGACTTAGCAGTAGGGTGAAACCAGTACGGAATCTGGTACAGACTGGCTTCTCAGATCGCCGCGCGTTCTCCGCGAAGGCGTATTTCATAGACGTGATCTACGGTTCCAACGGCACCCAGGCTCTACTTTAGCACGACAGAGATGTTAAGCTTCATTGTTGTCTTATGTGGACAGGTCACTGGAGCTGTTTTGAAGCACCGTATGCTGGAAAAGTTGGCCTGAAGAGTCAAGCGCCCGAAAAATCTTGGCCCGAAACTCAACCAGTTACTTTGGGGTTGGCCTGCAGTGGGGGTATTTGGGGGGTGTAAGTTGGCGTAATCAGTCCTTTTCACAATCAATAAATACGGAGCTGACGAGTCTGGGTACATTCTGTGTGGTATGGCCGGTGGCGTAATCAGTCCTCTTCACAGTCTCTAAAAAGGGACGCATGTTGTTGCAGTAACGCGTGAGCATGCCGAATGAACCCTACGAGTCCCGGCCTGAACCGTCTGGGACACGGCGCTGCCTAGCTTTTCGAAGAATTTGATCGAAGATTTGGAATTCAGTCTAAAAGCGCAAAAAAATAAAAAGCCAACAGCACCCGGTGTTCCCAGGCGGGAACCCATCCAAGTACTGACCGGGCCCGACACAGTTTGACTTCCAGGAGCTGACGAGTCTGGGTACATTCTGTGTGGTATGGCCGTTGGCGTAATCAGTCCTCTTCATAGTCTCTAAATAGCCTGACCGGGCCCGACACATTATTGACTTCCAGGAGCTGGCGAGTCTGGGTACATTCTGTGTGGTATGGCCGTTGGCATAATCAGTCCTCTTCACAGTCTCTAAAAACTCCAAGGGACGCATGTTGTTGCAGTAACGCGTGAGCATGCCGAAGGAACCCTACGAGTCCCGTCCTGAACCGTCTGGGACGCGGCGCTGCCTAGCTTTTCGAAGAATTCGATCGAAGATTTGGAATCCAGTCTAAAAGCGCAAAAAAAAAAAAAAAAAAAAAAAGCCAACAGCACCCGGTGTTCTCAGGCCGTCACCCATCCAAGTACTGACCGGGCCCGACACAGTTTGACTTCCAGGAGTTTTTTTTTTTTTTTAACAATTGTATTGCAATTGTGAGCCGAATAATTTTGCATATGCGAGGATTACAAATAGTTGGAATTAAAGAGATTATCACACTACAGGTTACTTTTTGTGATACAGGGAATGCACGGTCGCTTAATATTTCGAACTACTTGGCACTGAATTTGAGCTTGCCCATGGGACAACATTTGTTGCTTGCGTTGTTTTATTGACAACTCCGATGAGTGTGTTCTGGGCTTGGTGACAGTCACAATATTCAGAGTGCTATTTTTTATTTTTATTTCTTTCTCTCATTTTAGAAGTATTGGTAGACCTCTATGATTGTGCCCCAGACAACTTGTACGGCTTCATTTGTTGTCTAACTTCGTCATGGTAGTCCTCAGCTTTCGTCGCTATCGCCTGTTCGGGTGTTGTTTGGTCTTCTTAATCCTTGATGAGTATGTTCGGTCTGGCAATGTCAAGTATAATTTGACTTTGTGGTTGGATGATTTTGCTTTGGGTATCCAAATTCGTGTCTCTTATAGTGTAAAACTTCCACATTGTGTTTTAATCAGCTCCGACGTAATTCGCGTTCCAGGAGTTTGTATTCCCGCAATATTTGGTGGTTATCCTTTCATGACTGTTCGGATGTAGTTAAGCGGGTTTTTTTTCTTCGCCAGCATTTCTCTGATGTTTGGTTTCATTTAGCTCACTTCTTCCTTGGTGAGTTTGTTCGCTATGTCGATGACGCGCACCAAGCTGACTTTGTGGTAAGGTAATTCTAACAATTGGTGTCCCAAAATTACCCTCTCCTTAAATTTGTTGCAATGATTGCATTTGCTGATGATGTTTTGATGGTTTAGACAATTTTCGTCTAATAAACTGTTCAGTTAATGTTAGATTTTAGTAGATTTTAGATTTTGTTAAATGTTAGTGTTCTTTCAGTTTAGTGTTACATTTTGTTAGTTTTCGTTTGGTTAGTATGCAATTCTTTCTTCCTTTGTATGTGGATTTTGTTAATAGTAATAGTCTTTTTTTTTTTTTTGGATGGGTGGGAGAGGAGGAGTGGAGAGGAGGAGTGGAGAGGAGGACAACGTATCTTGGGTAAATCAAGTTAGTTTCTTGGAAAGTTTTTTTTTTTTTGGGTGGGTTGGGTGGGTTGGCAGAGGGGAACAACATTTCTTGGGTAATTCAACAAATTTTTTTGGGTTTGTAACAGTTTCTGGCAAGCAATTTTTTTTTTTTTTTTTTTTTTTTTTTTTTTTTTTTTTTCTTCCTCGTGTTTTGCTTCCTTTGGACAATTTATTCCTTTATTTAGCATGTTCGCTCCGGCAATGACGAGTATAATTTGACTTTGTGGTGGGGTAATTTTGCATTGGGTATCCAAAAACGTATCTGCAATGTGTTGCAGTAAATCCATTTGTTGATTATGTTTTGGTGGTTTAAACTAATATTCGTCTATTAAGCGGCAATCCTGGTGTAAGCTTCTATAAGATGCAGATTACGCCCCGTTCTCTGTTTTTGCTGTGGATGCGTCCATTTCATTGTTTTTCTTCAAATGTGGAAGTGTTAGATTTCAGTTTAGTGTTACATTTCTAGTGTTCTACATTTGGCAAGTATAAAGACAAGGGGATTTTTTTTTTAAAAAAAGGACAAGGGTGGGGTGGGGAGAACAGTTTCTTGGGTGATCAATAACTTATTGGGAATGGGACAGTTTCTTGGGAATCTACGTTTCCAAATTATTATTTATTTTTTTTAATTGTTATTATTATTTATTTATTTTTTTGGGGGGGAGGGGGTATAGTTTCTTGGATATTCAAAACAATTTCTCGGAAATCAAACAGTTTCTTGGAGACCTATGTATATTTTTTTTTTTTTTTTTGAGGGGGGTTCGGTTTCCTGGTTAATCAAACAACATCTTGTGATCAAAATCATCTTGTGTTCAAAACAATTTCTCGGAAATCACACAGTTTCTTGGGAACCAAAGGTTCTACATCTTTTTTGGTAGGGTGTTCTACACTAATCTAAAATCCAGCTTTTTACTGAACTTCTACTGAACCAATCGATTTGTTTTAGACCGCTATGCTTTTAACCGATAGCAATGATTTTTGATTTTTTTTTTTTTTTTTTTT
>JAGJRO010000199.1:0-91818 GCA_022832285.1 Lepidurus apus apus | reverse complement strand
CACGGGACAGGTATACAATTTAAAAATCAGTCTATAACTTGAACCTGTTTTCATTGAAGCTTTTAGCGTTATTACATGAAAGACATTATTACTGTACAATTATTGTTTGATTATTTGACGTTAACGGAATGTGGAAACTATTTTCTCTGGTTTTCTTTGCTTAGCAATGGGAAGCTGACGATAGTCGAATGGCTCGGTTTGTGGAAAGACCTAAGCAAGTTACTCCCATGAGAGCCATTGACCTGATTGCGAAAGTTCCCCCCAAAGTGGTTAAGCAAAGGGTCGTAGCTTGTGACGGCGGTGGCGGCGCTTTGGGACACCCCAAAGTGTACATTAACCTGGTAAAAGAACGAATTGAATCCTAAATTTGAATCCGTGCTAATTAACACTGTAATCAGGACCAACCAGGAGCTCATGATTGTGGCTATTGCGGACTAAGGTTCAAGAAAGATGACAGTCATGGCCATCATTAAAAGGACTGTGCTATTCGCATACTGTAGAAAGTGGTTTGTCTGAGAATAAAGGCTCTTGTAAAGTAAATAGTAGAAGTAGATGAAGTGATTCACTCCATTCTGAACTCCGCTTCGGAATTAATGTCCAACTAGTGCATAAAGCGAAGGAAAGCCCTAGCATTCGTTCCCTATAGACATGAGGGGTAATGGCTCAGAATGCACGTTCTACGCATTCTTGGTTGCGGGACGCTAGAACTCACAGCTGATAGGCTGATAGTAACTTGATAACCACTGCAATGTTCGCTCGAGGCTCGCAACAAGTTCCTAGTCTAGTAAAAGCATTTCATAGAATGAACAGCACCATCCAAAGTGGAAAATTAGCAGGCAAAATAGCAGTTGTCACCGCATCCACAGATGGGTAAGAAATCCATAGAAAACAGGGATATTGCACTGTTGCTCATTTACTTAGTGATTTACAAAATGTATTTTCTTTATGTTTCCTAGCATCGGATTGGCAATCGCTACGCATCTGGCGAAAGACGGAGCTCAAGTTGTCGTCAGCTCCCGCAAAGAAGCCAACGTACTTCGAACGGTGAACCAACTGAAGGCGCAAGGTTTGTCCGTACTGGGAATTCCTTGTCACGTAGGAAAAGCCTCCGACCGGGAACGACTCATCCAAGAGGTTAAAACGCTCGTCCATATCTTTTTACGTAAAACCTGTTACTAAAATGCTGTATTTTTTAGACAGTGGACAAGTTCGGAGGAATTGATATTCTTGTTTCAAACGCAGCTGTAAATCCCGTTTTTGGACCCATGTTGGACGTACGTTACGCAACCTTTCCCTTTTTAATTCGATTTAATAATTGAATTTATAAGAGATTTGTCTTGTAGTGCCCAGAAGAAGCATGGGACAAGATATTCGACATTAACGTCAAAGCTGCCTTCTTGTTAACCCAAAAAGTGGTTCCGATTATGGAGAAACGGAACGGAGGTTCTATTATTTTTATTTCCTCTATTGGCGGCTATCACCCTTTTTCAGTAATTTAACGAAATTGGCATGGGTTGGACAGAAGAGTAAAACAGGGATTTTTTTATTTACTGTTTTAATGTAGGCCCTTGGAGTGTATTCCGTAAGTAAAACTGCACTCTTGGGTCTTACCAAAGCGTTATCATCGCAGTGTGCTGGCAGCAATATCCGCGTGAATTGTGTAGCCCCTGGAGTAATAGAAACCAAGTTTAGTGGCGCGGTAAGTACTTTCAAAACGGTCATCTTCAGAAATTAAACCTCGGGTTTTTGATTTCCCTATAGTTGGTGGATAATGAGGCGGTTCGGGAGAAAGTGCTCGAACAAATCCCCTTGGGAAGGTGAACAATTTGGTAATGTTTGCGATAATTTTCCAACACATCCTTAGGATTGGGCAGCCACGTGATATTGGAGGCATAGTTTCCTTTTTGGTGTCCGAAGATGCTTCGTATGTAACCGGGGAAACGTTCGTTGTAGCCGGTGGAATGCCTTCAAGGCTCTAATTCCTTTTAAAAGTGAAATGAGGATCATTTGGTCTAATCCCAGTAGTGATCAGATTGATCCTACTCTTCCGCTCAACTGCTAAAATATGGAGCTTTACTGATTCGGAGAGAACTGTTAGCTTGGATTAGAGATTATAAACTGCAATAAAGTTGTATTTATCCAAGCATGAGCCTCTTTCGGCCTCTTTGTCGCACTTCTTCGAATTTCTTCAGCACTTCAGTGGATTCCGCACGGTTGGTTTGCGTATAGCCTTGTAAGATGGCCGCGAAAATGAATTCCGATTGGGGATGGGAGCTTAAAAGCGCTCGTTCTAACACATACAGGTCGACTCCTTTATCTTCCGGTGTGGCGTTAACGTAACTTAACCCGAAATCTATCATGGATAATTTCATTGGATTGCGGTCTGTTACCAGAATGTTGGATGTGATTAAATCGCCGTGGATGATGTTGTGCATATGTAACTGGCCAATATTGTGACCGATCAGGCGTGACAGATCGCTGATGACTGATTTGTTAGTTTCCTTGTCTTGCAAGGTTTCAACGAGAAAAGCTTTCGCTGTGATCGCTGTGCTAAAGTGTTCCATGTAAATGCAGTTTAACTTGTAGTCCACGTAGTAAACCAGAGGTGCGTGTACGCCTACAAGAACAACACCCGTTAATAAAGACAAGACAGCAGTATGGTCTCTTACCAATAACTCTGCAGCGAGCTAAGGCACGGATTTCATTTTTCATGCGTTCCCACGTCAACTCTTTGTCGAGGTCTTCATGCCGGTACTTTTTCGCAAATCTTTCCTTGACTAGACATGGCTTCCCATAGATTTCTCCGGCATATAACCTAGCTTCTGCTCCTTGCCTTACTAGCTTAAAGTCTGAACTCATCTTAAGTAAAACACCGGTCTAAAACAACAACAAGTTTACAAACCTACTTTGGATCCTGAAAGTCAGGCAACCCGCAACAACCTTAGCTGCTTGCACGTGATTTAACGATAATTGAAAAAATACGGAATTATTTGTATATGCTTAGGATGGATTTGCAAACCATCGCGATTGTATTTATTGGTAATATGGGAAGAACAGATAATGCCTCTAAGCTGTCTTGGATGCCTTTACAGGCGTTTTGCTTTTCCTCGGGAAACACACAGACCTCACACCACAATTATAAATGTTAATATGATAATGTCTAGATAAAACACAAGTTTTTAGAACAATACCCAAAGGCACACATAATCGCGTCCATTTTTGGCCAATAGCTCAATTCTACAAGAAAACCTTTGGACAGTCTAGATAGGTTCGAGGCTATTTACATTTCTTTGTGCTCCTCCAGTTTCACCATTTTCCAAATTCTGATTTTGAGAGCGCAGAGCATACGAAGGCATTCACATGAACATGGCACAGCATCGCGTTGACTAGTAGCAGTACGCTTCCCCTCATTAGCTGCCGCATTCCTCAAAGAAAATTGTCGTTTGAGCCTCGAATACCGTAAGGGATCTAGAGGATTCATATACCGGAAAAGGCCATCTCCCGGTAGTCCAGGGGAAAGGGTACGTCCCCGGTACCAGTACCGGTACGTGAAAAACCAAACTAATACCGCAACGGCCGAGGCCAGAAACTTCTCCACCATCGTGTGAAAGTACAAAATCGTCGAAATTAACATTACATCCCAGAGCACCGCCAATGCCGTCATCGCAATAAACAAGACTCGTACATACGGCGTAAACCGCCTGTAATCTTCTTTGAGCTTCTCAAACTGGTCTCTGGGCAACAATTCCAATCCTGTGTCCTCTTTATCGTCGTCGGCACATATGACTGTCCGATTGTGCTCCTCGATGCGGATGCAATCTTTGATTCCTTCCCACCCAATCAGCGCTTTGGCTTCTTCCATGATGATTAAGCTGCAATAAACAAGTATAAAACTGTGGCCCGAGACCGATAAAGTTTGCCAGGTCGCTTCTTCATCCAAGCAGTGCTTTTTAGTTTGATGTTGGGCTTCGCTGCAATACCCGTAGTTCTCTTCGAAGTGGACAAAAGAGGAGGTCCAGAACCACCAAAAGGCTGTGGCCGTCACTAGGCGGCAAAAGTGGCGCCGGATTTTCAATTCTTCGCCGCAGCAGTAGATGCGAGTGGTCAGGTACATAAACACACCCACGACGATCATAGTCCACGCCCAACTTAACCTGACGAAGTACTGGTTGAAGATGTTCTTTTTCTGCGAAAAGTAAGAGGGAGGCATGGGTAACATATCGGACACGACGCTGCCGGCGAAAACGACCAACAAGTAGACGCCGACTTTGATGGAGGGGTCGACAAAGAGGATTTTGCGGCAAATATGGACCAACTTAAGCAGTAAATCTTGCGAGACTGAGGTCGGATCAGGTAAAGGCTTGGTTCCTTTGGCGGTACTTCGACTGGCATCGGTGGACGGCCGGAAATTCATTGTTGCCACGGGTGAACCAGGTGGACGGATAGAACGACGAGCTAAATTCTTGCTAGATGACATTTTTTCATTGATATACAATCAATTAGATTTCTTTTAAATAAAAACAGTGATTCACTTGACAAGGATTACAACTAACAATGTTTACGTTTTTCTGTTTCTTCATCGGGTTCCTTTGAGGCAGCCTAGATGGCGTGTACATTAGTTTCCTTCAACAATGAAATTTAGCTAAGTTTTGCAAGAATACTTTTTGAAATATAGTACAGTTATGTAGCTGAGTTATTCTACAATTTTTGATAAAATGAAAAATACATTTTCAGCTTTTTCAAGGAAGCTCAAGACATTTGGAGGTCAAAATGGCGATTGAGAGGTATCTTTATGGAATGGATCTTTTATTAAAATAATGATACATGACAGACAGTCAAGCTAAGTGATTTTAGCTATCTGATCGAACTTTGAGGTCAGTTAAGTCCATGGCTTCTTGCTGAGGGGAACTTTCTTCTGAACTTGGGGAGGATTCATGAGTCTGGGTAGGCTCGCTTGGTACTTGTTGGTACTCGGACGGCAGTTCTTCAGGAGGTTCTGCTGTCTTTTCGATGGTCGCCTCTGCTTTTGGCTGATCAACTACAGGTTTGGGTGCTATAGACTTTAATCTTGCCCGAGCTTCTTCGGATAAAAGCAAAGATTCCACGTAATCTAGAATGCGAGGATCGGAAGAGTCTCGCAGTTTCGGCTCCAGCGAACCCTTTTATAAGACACATCACCTTTAGCACAGAACACAAGTCAAGCTTCGATTCACCTTTAATTTTTCGATATAGCTGACTCCGCCCACCCACTCTTCCTCGAAATTGATAGCGTCAGGCGTTCCTTTGTAAAACTCGGCACATCGTTGCTACAAGTAAACCGAACGCGGATAAATTAAACGCCAAGAAAACTCGAGGAATCAAGCAAAGAAAGACATTTTACCATTTGATCAAGAATATCGTCCGCCAAACTAGGATCGGATAAAACGTTATGTTGCATCGACATTGGTCGAGCGACTTCCTGCGGCCTGGACTCGGAAGGAGGCGTGACCCAATAGCACGCAACCGATGACGTAGTAGTGACAACCGTACTGTCAGCGCGGTGATACGGAGCTTCAAATATAAGAAAAATACGTCACAATTACTAAGACTTTCCTAAAAGGAAATGTGCCAATTTACAGCAGATTAGGCCAATACACGGTTTGTAGGCTGTATCGTTGCTCCCTTTCATCTTTATCTCGTATTCCAGCTGCATATCGATATCGCGAACAGATGGAGTGGCGGGGGAGGAGGGATGACTGTGGTACCAGCCGACCAACTGCAATCTCCGCTTTTCGATTTCAGAAGCAATGGCCATTTCGACAGCCGGCGCTCGTTCTCTGTCTCCCAAGCGACTGAGACAAGGGAAAGCTCGCATAATAATGAGGTCTATGCATTGGTGAAGCAATACAAGTTATATAAATATGTATTAGAAAAGAAATCAAAATGAAGTAGATTTTTTACTGTGAGCGTTCACATCCCATACTCCAGCCAGGTATCCCACTACTTCTGATGACGTAATATGGCTGTGGAAGTCGACCACCATCAGAGCAGCAGAACTGCAGGATACGTGGAAAGGCTGAAGTTTGCCCAGCGTAGAAAATGCAGTCATTTCCACTAAAATACTCGTATCCCTAAATTAAATCTAGCATTAAAATTAGGGGGAAATGCGTGCAATTTTTACGTAATGGATTGCCGATTGCCCAAATTGTGGTGTTGTACTATCGCTTTTTCATCCGAAGCTGCACTACAGGGCTTATTACCGTCTTTAGTTCCTAAAAAATCAGAAATCAGTCAGGCTTTGTTCCTGCCGGAACTGTGTGTGCTTTACGGAGGTTTTACCTGTGTCATGAGTGTCCCTATCGGAATCAAGGCGACGTTTCTTCATCCATTCCGTTCTATAGACTCCGACTTTCTTACTGGAACTGTGGGACTGTTTATAAACGATTGTCGATTAATAAGGATTTGAACTTAAAAAGTATTTTTCTTAGATTGAGATACGTGGATCTTCGTAGATAAGTAGGGCCATGTATAAGTTTACCTCATCTTCAGCAAAGTCTTCATCTTCAAGAATTGCTTGTTCTTCACACATGGAATTATTTAAAATGTCTTTTTCATCCCCCGGCAACTGTACCGAAATCGTAGCCATCGCATATAAACTGCATTATTTCAAGAACCATTTCTGAGATAAATCCATAGATGGCGATACGCACCAAGTGAATTTAATTCTTAATAACGCCCCCATTATACTTGGACACTTTTTAGCGCGAAATTGTTTTGGTTTAAGTTTTGAGTTGTAATGAAAGGTTGAACGTCTTGTGGCATTGCATTTGAGGTAATAAACTGCGTAATAATTTTATTCTTGTTTTTAGTATTGCGTAAATCCAATGCTATTCCAATTCTGAACTTTCGTACGTATGTCTTTCAACACCTCCCAGGTAAAAAAATATCATGATATAGGCCAATATATCATGATATATTGGCCTATATCATGATATTTTTTTACCTGCTGTCTAATGAGTATTCATAAGGAGTTTAAAAAAGGGCTATTTGGAACACCAGTAAATTAGAACGTTTTGTATTTTAGACTGCACTGCAGACTAGGATGAAAGAGCCTCTACGAGAAGCTCTGGATTCGGAAAACCTTACTTCCAGAAGCAATGGACCCAAACTCGAACGCTTAATCGAAGAATGGTCCAGTGATGACGAGGAAAACGACACCAAAACGATTACAAATCCAGTCAAAGTTGAACAGAAAGCCCCAATAGTTTTAAACGATAGTGATAATCGCAAGGTTTACCCTTTGTTCAACAAAGGCATACGACCCACGCCTTATCCTTTACCCAAGTCAGTAAAAATAAACCGATTTTTCCTTATTCTTGGTTATAAACGTTCGAATTCCTTTGCGTAGCAAACCTTCCGCAACCCAGGGCAAAGAAAAGCTGTCCAAATGGCTTCGTCCTATCAAATGCAAGGACGGAAAGATGCAGATGATCTTAGACGCTGGCCAAAAACGTTTTGGCGCCAAACAGTGTCAAACCTGTGGATTAGTTTACGTGGTAGCTGAACCGGAAGATGAAAAACTTCACCTGGAACACCATACTACTTTAAATATTCTACGTCACAATGTACATAGAGAACGAAACCCCTGACGTTAATATGTTAATTCGCTTATCCTTCGCAAAATGTTATTATTATATAGCCATTTTTTTATTTATTGAAGGGGTGGAAAGACGAACGCATAGTGGGAAGATTTGGGGGCGATCGCGTCATTATGGTAGAACATGGCGATCCTTCATTTCACCTAAAGAGAGCCCAAGCCATTCTCGACATGGTTAACTCAGAATTGGGTTATAACGGAGAATTCACCCTCGCAAAGGGGAACAAAGTACTAAGCTATAGAATAAACTGGTCGGGAGAGAGTTCTCTAAATTCTATATTTTCTTTTTTAGTTATTTTTATACGTAACGGAAAAGAAGATTTTGGGCTTGTTATTATCGGAAGAAATCCGTGAAGCTTACCGAGTCATTCCGAGTACTTGTGATAGCAAAGAAAAGCCCCAACTTTGCAGAACAAACGTTCCAGAAAAGGCGTTAATTGGAGTTAGTAGGATTTGGACTCAAGCAAAGTATCGGCACAAGAAATTCGGAACGCGCTTAGCGGACGTCATGAGGTAAAAATTACTCTTTCTGTCTATTTATTCTTATTTTCTTTGTTTTAACCTTTTTTTGCTTAAAGGATGCATGTGTTTTATGGAAAAGTGGTTTTAAGCTCAGAAGTGGCCTTTTCGTCGCCTACTGAAGCAGGGATGGCCTTTGCAGCTCGTTTCACGAAAACTGCATCGTTTTTAGTGTACGATTAACTTATTTACTTTGGCCTATATGTTGAAGAACTGTTTTTAAACTTTAACTTTTTTATGTAAATCTTTGAAGAGCTGTCTAAATGTGGCTTTTTGTATTCTCGAAACTCATGTTTTTTAAATAAAGAAAATTATACAGCGTTGCGATTGCGATATGCAACGCTGTGTACAACGCCGTGTTGTTTCAAAATGGCGGAAACTGACGTTTTTCATGTTGGGCAGCACCATCGTTGTGCTAAAACACCAGTTGATTCTTGTGTTGACAGTGCGGTTTCTCAGTCAGTTAGTTTCAAGAAGATTTATACGTTTCTGTAATTGTGTGGAGT
Source organism: Lepidurus apus apus (assembly GCA_022832285.1). Lineage (NCBI taxonomy): Eukaryota > Metazoa > Arthropoda > Branchiopoda > Notostraca > Triopsidae > Lepidurus > Lepidurus apus. The sequence continues at coordinate 83,157 of JAGJRO010000199.1, read as the reverse complement.
CGTTTATTCCACAAGCGGAGAACATATCGAACGTATCTTAACGTGTTACAGGCATTTCGACACATCAAAGGTATGTAATTACGTGAAGCTATTTGAACACATTAAGGTGTTTGTCTACACATTACAGATAGTGAAGGGAAATTACAAATTAGCATATACTGACAAGAATATTAATTAATTGTTATACTATAACTTTGTAGGTGTAAAAGCGCTTAGAAGGTGCGATTCTAAAGATTTTTAGTTAAAGTATTTACGACGTTTACGAAATTTGATTAGTAACTCAAAAATGAAAATGATCAAAGCCAAAGTCAATCCTAGTCCTAAAAGCGTAAATGCGGATTCAAGTTGACTCAAACTCAATACAACAGTGGTTGGAACGTCTTTAACGGGTACTTTGCAATGATCTTGAAAACGAGGCAATCCACTGCTACTGTGTTTAATCATATAATCCACCAAGCCTGCTTCAATAATCTGCTGGAGTCTACATCGGGCATTAGTGGCTTGAAATGAATAATGTTCACTAATAATTCTAACTTACTTTGCATTGATGATGGGTGAATACGGACTATTCTTTTGCAATATAAAAGCCCCTCCGGCGTAGTACATGTGTTTCTTAACCAACATCACACTACATTTGCGAGTTTTATTATACAACAGGTTTCCAAAATACGTTGCAGTGTAAGAATTCTTGTAAGACAAATGAACAGTTGTTTAATTGTTAATTTAGAGATCAGGCCTCTTTAAGTATATTTTACTGGAAGGTGAAATAATGTGTTAGTGTATACTTACTACCACAAATGCGTATTTCCCAGTGACAACTTTATCTACAGCTTCATCAAAGGTTGCACTAAGATGTTTGTTTAGATTGCTACGAATGCGATCGCCGAGTAATTTGTAGGACCCCGAAGTGGCGTTCTATATATTGCAATCACTGACTTTAGGAAGAGTTTGTTGCAAATTATTCGGGTTTTCTAACCAAAAATTCGTATAGAAAACCATTCCCAGAGATGATGGTGAGTTCAAGATTGTTGCTTTTGGCCAAGTCGTCGATCGAGTCCACCAGTGGGTACAATTGAGGTACTGTTAGAAAGGAAGTCAATTGAGAATTGTACGTGTACACGAAAATGAGGGTTGCTAATCCCCATGCCCCTGCGATGCTTCGCACTTTGAACGTTTGTCTAGGACAATCCCCTCCTATATAGAACAAAACTATGTATAAGACTTTCTATACTTAGAAAACGAACAGTGATTACAGACCCTATTTACCTTGGCAAGTGAGTACTCCGTAAGTAAACAGAAAGGACTGTGGCAATCCTTGCATCAGTGGCAAAACTGAAGCCACGCTTATGGTAATCGTTACAACTATGATGGCAGCAATTAAGCAAAACCATACCTAAACAGTGCTATATTAAAGGAGACTATGTGATATTTCTGCGAATGTTCAAACTCACGGTCGGTGAAAACGGCCAAGTACTGGCCAGTAAACTACGGCTTTCTCGCGGGTAAGGTATAAGCAAGGTGGCTGGGAAATCGGAAAAGCGAAAGGAAAAATCTAACATCAAGTGTCGCTCATAGTCAATTGCGAGGGGCTGCAGACTTATGTCGATTTCCTAAGGAGCATTTCCCAAAATAGGAATCCATACTCCTTATTTAAAAAATAGGAAAATAATTGCCTTTTTTAGCAACTTTCCGATTATTCCTCTCCAAGTTCCGTTCGTAAAGGTCGCAGCTTCAAATGTAGGGACAAACGAATAACTTCAGAAATTAACTTAAAATAATCTCCCGTTCATTTGAAAGTAAAAAAAAAGCTAGCACTTGAATCCGACGTTTTCCTTAATGATGTCTATCATATCAATGCAATCCCCACGAAGGCTTACAACTTGAGTGCCTTCTTCGTTGAACGTCACGAAATTTGAAGGTCTTCCTTCGCGAGCAGAAGCTATCAGAGTTTTGCCCGTGATAAAAGCTTTACTTTTGGCTACTGCATTTTTCCTGTCTAGGAGATCTACAAAGATTTGCACCGTACTGTAACCACGAACAGTAATTTCCCGCCAAAACACCTTACGGGCATTATATGAAACTATAATTCAAAAACTTGTTCAGTTAATAAACCCACTTCTCTCTGCGGACTAGGTAATGCCAAGACATCGCTTTGGTAGTAGCGCAGTACCACATTTAGGACATTGTTAGCGTTCCGTTGGGCTAATTGGTCCATTATTGTTAACACTGCTTTGCAATTTGTGGTACGATTAATTGTAAGTGCCTCCTTCCGTCTGGGAATAGTATGGGACAATCGTACGTCTCTGAGTACTAGGAAATGAGGAGCACTCAATTCATTAGTAAACTTTTGACGCAGATTCCATTCTAAGGAAAAAGTGTTTAACTTGAGTTTATTCGTAATTAGTTTAAAATAAAGTAGTCCAAGAAAAAAATGTTAATGTTAATATAACGTTACCACACGATAGTTTCTCGGTTTGAATGACAGAATCAATAATATTTCCCCAAACTGAAACTAGTAGCAGAATCGCCCACCCTTTCATTTCGAAAGAAGAACAATATGCTTGCCGAACTAGCAGCTTTTCTTCCACGTGTATCTAGTGTTTATGTGCAAGGACTGACATAGTTTATATAGCGTTGAAGGAGCGCAGACGAATGGTTGTTAAAAGTTTCGCGAATCGTTCTATGGCAGAAACCACCGCTCAAAGAATTTAAGAAGTCATGAATTGAACTTCCTTACTCTTTCCGTCATAGTTCGCATGTAAAACTAAAACAAGAAAGGGCACACTTTGGGTATTTTAACTTTGTGAAAGTCATTTGCGCTCCATCTTTTCTGTGTCTTTCAATTTTGAATATGTATAGCAGCAGCACGGCGTGTACGTGGCATGTAACACCAATTTCCAGGGAGAATTTGTGACTCGTATATTTCTCGGGACAGAACTTGATCGTCGCCGGAAAGACTTCGGAAAGACATTTTGAAAGCAGACACGAACTTTAATTAATTTTGCAAAGCATTCATTACTTTTGAGCAAGTAATTAGAAACTGCCTATTCTCCAAGAGAACTCCTTTACACTATTTAGGGAAATAATCGCTAATGTGCTATGATCAAAGTTCGTCCATCCACTTATTTCTCGTCAAAACCTCAGTATGTCGTGGGTTCGCTGTCATTATATTTCCTGACGTGTTTCATTATATATGCTAGCCTTTACGCATTGAAACGATGTTTTGGTTTTAAAAGGTTTGAACGACTGGTATTATATCTGACTAAAATGAAAAGTAGCGGCAGCTTTATATGTTAACATTACGATTTAATTTAAATCCTACGACAGTAATGCCCTTCTATTAATGCAAAAGGCAACCCTTTCGTCCTGAATTAACTAATAAAGTAATTTAATTTTGACATCGTAATGTGAAAGTAAGTAAAATTTTGACAAGTTATCGTACCGAAACTATCCATGCAATTTCGTACATATAAATCGTTAAAAAAATAACTCTATGGTGCACTCCTTGCGTGAATAGGAAGAAGCACAACAAAGGACGCTTGGTGCGCTTTATCTCAGGAAACACGGATGGCGCTGCAGTCGTACACTTCCCAAGGCGTGGCTCTCCACTTGAAACGACTCCTATGGGCTTTCAAGTGTTACTCTCTTCCATTTTCCATCGATTATCAAATCATATCAAAAATACGCCTAAGTTATTGATGGACTAGCCAAAACAGGACAAATAGCAAACAATGGCGAAAAAGACGTATGATTTACTGTTCAAGCTTCTGCTCATAGGAGATTCCGGTGTGGGAAAAACTTGCATCTTGTTCCGATTTTCCGATGATGCGTTCAACACTACCTTTATTTCAACCATAGGTGAGTAATAATCAACCGATAAATTTAAATTCCTGTATGTCCCACCCCAATCCGGATATGGCTAATATGCATACCCTTGCATCTTTTACAACTGCGTACCATTATAGAGCTATTGCAGCTCGAATTGATCTCCGATATTACCTAAAAGTTCTTTGTTATCTTTTTAACCCATTAAAGCAGGTGAAATGACAAATGTTGGTTCACAATTTACTTATTTCTTGTCTAATGTGTCTGTTTAATAGGTATTGACTTCAAGATCAAAACCATAGAGCTTCAAGGCAAAAAAATCAAGCTCCAAATATGGTACTTTTTCTTTCTTTATGGAAAATAGTAAACTTTTTCAATATATAACTAAATTTGGAACTTTTGGCGATCCTTTCTCTAGGGACACAGCTGGCCAAGAAAGGTTTCATACCATTACTACGTCATATTACAGAGGAGCCATGGGCATAATGCTAGTCTATGATATAACCAGTCCGAAAACGTTTGACAATATAGCAAAGTGGCTTAGGAACATCGACGAAGTAAGCACTATACGCACAGAAATAAAAAGAAACAAAACAGTCATTTGAATTTCTCTTAATTCCTAGCACGCAAACGAAGACGTCGAAAAGATGATTCTGGGCAACAAGTGCGATATGGATGATAAGCGAGCTGTGAGCAAGGAACGAGGCGAATCTGTAAATAGATTTATTGGTTTTTCCCCTTCAAAGCTGAAATTAAATTTCAATTATTAAAAGATTGCTCGGGAACATGGCATCCGGTTTCTGGAAACGTCAGCCAAGGCGAATATCAATATCGAGCAAGCATTCGTGGCTCTGGCTGAGGCGATTCTTAACAAAACCCCTGGACGAGATCCACAAGAAGCCCTTGATCGAGTACCTTTAGATCGTAAAGCGGATCGAGGAGGAGGACGCTGTTGCTAAGAAGTCTGTGTGTAAGTTTCCGTAAGAAAATAATTTTAATAATATTAAAACTGAATAAGAACGATTTAATTTTTTCTTAGGTATTTTTTGTTAAAACGCTATAGCTCTTGGCCTTATGACTCGGTCCACTGTTTACGACGCCTAAAAAAAGGGGTATAATTGCTGATTTAGCTTTTGCTCACTTATCTGTCACACACAATTTATTTCATACATTCGTGGGCGAATTTTTTGGAAAAAATTTTGAGCGCATTCTGTATAGCTTCAGGCAAAAGAAGGACGCCGAATTTGAAGCAATTTCTTTCCGTACATAAAAAAAACTGACCTTTTCTGAAACAACATCCATTTTTTTCTTTGAGCTTTCCTGTACAGCTTATACGTTGCTTTGAGAAGGCTCCAGCTTAATTATCTACTTGACAAGAATTCGAGTCTTTACAAAAAATAAATAAAAGACACACTTTGGGGGACTCGAACGTATACGTGTAGAAACTTGGCAACAATACAATCCTTACTTTGTGGAAAACTTTACAAACGTTCCAAAGCTGGAAGGCCTTTATCCTTCATTGGAGTTGGTTTGAGAGTCCAAATTTTGCTTACGTCGATCTGAAAGGAAATTATGTGGTAAAATCAATCACCTTGAAAGTTTTATAGAAGCTTTAAAGATTTTTTCTTACTTTTTCCATTGTAATGGTGATGTAACCCGTAACTTGCGATCGGCAACATTTTGAATGAGTGGTTGATACTTCGGAAGGTAAGACCAAGCGAAAGAGTTTGTTTCTTATAATTACTTCGACGTACGTCGGTTGTACGTCTACGTTTATAAGGGACGTATCTAAATATCTATAACCAGCAGCAGACCCAAATTTAGTGATTATGCTAGTTGATTAGTTGTCGAGTTATGGAAATACATGTACTTATAAGTGTGAAGAGTGAGTTTAAAGTGAAAATCATCTTGGTCGAATTTGAAAGAAATTCGCATTTCATTAATATTTCGCAAAGGAGTATTAGCTTCCTTCTTGCCGTTTACTTCTTCCGTTGCCTGGGGCAATTCTGGCGTTAGTGCACATTCCTGTAAGTTTTCCCGGTACTTAACTTGTGGCTTGGATGCTAGACAAACATTTCGAATAACTATTTACTATTATTATTAGTATAAAATTCTACCTTCAGACCGTTCTTGGGCGACAATTTTCGATAAATTGAACTCTAAAGCAGCTTGTATACGTTCTCCTCTAGTAATCTCTTGCCCATCTAATATAGCCAGTTGCGGTAAAATAGCAATCACGAATGATCGGTAATCTTCGTATTTGGAGCAAGGGTTTCCAGTCAAATATCTTAATGGTAATTCAATTATTAGCCAAACCTTCGAAAGTAAATCTAAATCAATTCTATTACAATTCTTTCAAGGCGTAATTTGACTGTAAACTGCTTAAACTAGTTAGTTGCGTAATGCGGTTTAACGTTAGATCCAGTTTAGTCAAAGATTCGCAGCCTTGCAGATTCTCCACAATTTCGACATCATTCAGCGCGAGGTTTAGATACTCGAGCTTCTTCAATCTCCCGACGTTTTCTTAATAAAAGAAAATTTCAATTTTAATTTAAGACTTGGCAAAAGGCTACCAATTTTGGCAATGCGGTTTCCTTGCAGGTAAAGAATTTTCAGCTCGCGACACCATTGGTCCAAATGCTCGATTTTCTCGAGACTTTGCTGGTGTAACGTCAGCTCTTCTAAGGTCGATAATAAGCCCTCGTTATGCTCCGCTCGTCGTCTAATCAAATCTTCCGTAACTTCAAAAATACACCAAATTAATATTCAAAACATCACATCTCCACAACTTACTGAAAGGCATGTTTATCCTTCTCTTGGATGCGTAACGTTTAGCAACATCGACAAAGCATGACCCTAGCAACGGAACAAACTCCTAACTCCTAATTCAATCAAAATCAATAAACTTTCAACATTTCTTCTCGCTTTAAAATACCAATAAGATTTAAAAAAAAAAACATACGAAAAATGCTTGTATTATGGACCGGCAAAAAGCTCGGATGGAAACAAAAAGAAAGCGCTTCTCGGGCCCAAAAAAGAAATGAACTTTATTACTCAATAACGATGTCGTTGTCCTGTTCTACAGGTCCGACCTTACGCGGTTTCTTCGGTGTGCTAGGTAAGGAAGATTCTACGCTCAATCTCCTCTTCTTGGCCCGTTCAGCTCCCTCCTTGGCCCCCTCGCGCTCGCCATTAACTTCCAATACCACCAACTCTTCTTCCATATTCACCACTTCGGTCTCAGCTGCACTGGTCTGCTCCTGGCCGTCCATAGTCTCCGCACTGGTGGCAGCCTTAGGCTTAAATTCTTTCAAATCCGTCACAATCTCGAACTCCAATCCGTCAGCCAGCTTCTCCCTAGAAAACCATTCAACAAATTAAAAAACGAATCCCAAGGCCCCAAATCTGCTCCTTACTCGTGAACCAAAATGATATTCAGATTATATTCTTGGAGGAAGTCATCGCATTTGAGTCGCATTCCATCTGTTATCCCGAATTCCTAAAACAAGACCCAAATATAAAACAAGGCAAGTTTTTTTTTTAATAATTAGTGTATGTATTACGGATAACGTCTTAGGCAAATTGTCTTCCGTTTCGCCTTCCTCGGAAGACAAAAGGACTGTTCCTTTGCCATCGTCGATCATGACATCAGGCGCGACCATGTTCAACGCTCCTTTCAAGATTTTGTCTTCCAGCTGTTTCACCGTAAACGACTTGGTATTCAAAACCACAGTAACCTGATAAATCCGTAGGAAAAATTACGAATCTTCTACTTCTGTTGACTTTTTGTTAGGATTATAACCTCTGGTTGCTCCGCGCAGACAAAACACTTAGGCTGAGGAGGGTCTAGCTGACTTGGCGCAATCAACTTCTTCAAATAGTTGGGTTGACGGTTCAAATACACCTACAAAACACTCAAAGTAGTCGGAAAATCACCTTCTAAGTGCAAAATGTTACGTGGCGACAATCCTGAATCCGGTTTTTCAGAAGTTTATACGCTTCAAAGACCATCAGACCAGCAATGATGGCGTTGGTAGTAGCGATCGCAGGTATGATATTGCCCGCCATCGCTATAACAATTTTTTTAAAATAAAATAAGATAATTCTAAGATTTCTCACATTTGACGTCGAAACGACTTTTCTGGGGTATTCCAAAGATATATGCGCGGATATTAGCGCAGGCGGTGACGAAATCCATGGCAGCTACGTCATCTTTATCCCAAATCAGGATCTCATCAGAAGATTCCTTTAAAATGTTTTCTTCAAAAATTCTGATTTACACGGGTAATTCAAACTTATTCACTTTCAACTTTTTATGTAGTTGCTCGATGCTGGAAGCCATAACTGATCCACACTCTTTCAAGCTCCAAACACGTAAGTCTTTGATTCCCGCCGATCCCAGGCCATTGCTACTTCCTTTTCATTGAAAAAAATAATAAATACGTAAAAACAACATAAAGAAAATCGAAAATACCATTGTCAGGCAGTTCAGTCCATTCCAAAGGTGTCGGCGGACGTCTTTTCTGCCACAACTTATCCATGGACAGTAAATACTTGATGTCATCCTTGAAGAACTTGGTAAAGAGCTTGGCAGGGTCGTATTGGCACGAACTGGCCCAAGTGCGAGTATTGACGCGAGTTACATTGCCTGTTTCACCTAACGCTGCATCTCCAGCATTACCTAAATAATGTTGATTAAAAAAATGCTCAATATATACATTGTTTTTAAATGTGAAGCTTTTACCAGCAGCTTCTGGATCTGCAGTGTCGGGAGAAACGTCCTGATCAGGATCCGATTCGCCAAACAACTGGTTGAAAAGGTGTTTGGCCCACACAATGCAGTGGATCGGCTCAGAGGGCGTATTACGAATGGTACAACCAGGATATGACTTTTGGGCTGCTTTGGGTTGGCAGTCATAGCACTCTACAGCCCCTTTCTGAATCACCTAGACAGAAGCAAAAAAAATAATTAAAAAAAATAATAGAAAATTACTCGTGAACTAAAAGCAACGTACTGTAACTTGTCCGAGATACCCTGCAGTCCCACTTTCAATTAAGGGGACTTTGGCAGCGAGGCACATGCGGTTGACGTGGCTACGAGCAGTTCGGTTATCCAGGGCATTTAAGACCAGATTAAAGCCGCTAAAGAACTTGCTGTTGTAGTCCGGGCTATAGGAATAAAGCAATGAATTTATTAATTTAGAACAGGAAGTTTATACGCTTTAAGTACTTCATAATGCTGTCGTGTAAGGCGGTAATTTTGGCACTGGGGTTGAACAGTAAAGCGCTTTCCGCCGCAACCAGGGCTTTGGGTTTGCCCACATGATGTCTTTGGAAGAGGAACTGGCGGTTTAGGTTGCTTACATCGATAGTGTCCAAGTCAATCTACACAATTACGTCAAAGCGTTAGAAATACATTGTAGTGTTTAGCAAGTGGTGATGTCTAGCAAGGTTAATTGGTAGCTGGCTTACCGCAGTGATGTGCTGGAAACCGCTTAGAACGAGGTTTTTAAGTAGCTCGCAGCCAATTCCGCCAGCACCTACGAGTAAAAGCTTCGCTGTCGACGCAGTTTCATACAAATCGGCCGGTAAGCAACTTAATGCACTCTCAGGAGCCATGGGTTTTTAAAAGTCTACTAAAACTGCAGTTTAGAATAATTCTTGACAAATATCTAGAAAGCTTACCTGGTTTTTCGCTAATATAATACACTGACGTGCCGGTAAAACATGCCACCACCAAGATAAACAACCGGCACCCAAATGGATATCAACAAAATTTAGAGCAGTTTTGAAAGAATATAATTGTACAAGTAGAGGTATGTCGTCGTTTTATAAACTTCCTAATTTCTTAACTTAAGCAGAGCCATCTTTGTGTGACTTGCTTCAAATACATACCACACGCACTAGATTGCGAGCCACGGTATGCGAACGCTTTCGTAGTAGTAGGTACGTAACTTTTGTAAGGTGTATTATCGTAAATTCGAACGTATTGAACACTTTGAACGTATTGAACATATGCGAATGGGAAGAGTATTACAGATACTTTCATATTTAAAAGAACATAATTTACAAAATTTTCATAGTGTTGAGCATTAATTTTTCTTTAGCAGTTCGCTTAATTCGTTCACAGTTCCGACGTCCACGTAGTGTTTTGAATGACTTTGTTTACGATTGGATGTTTGGTAAATACTAATTTTTACCTACATGAAAACGCTAGTAAAAATCCATAGAATTTATTATCTTCTTGGTACTTTCCCAATGAAATAGGTACTGATTGTGCCGACATGGAGGCCCTCAATCAATCGTACAGTCGTTTATGTGAAGAAGAGGTAAAATTTAAACCAGTAAAATATACCGGCAATTCGTAAAAAAAATCAATTAAAACGAAGCTGTTCACCAAACTAGGCACAATTTCGTTATCAATCCAACTTCTATCAGTATAAAACAAATATTTAATTGTTCAACTATTAATTCGATTTTATTATGCAGGAGAAAATCAATAGCGAATTGGATTCGTTATTATCGCGTCACTGCCATATAGAAGCCAAGCTACGCAATATAGCTCACCTTATTCCTCGACTCCAAGGCTTACAAGATGACGGGGAACGTTTGGCTGACATGATCAACTTTACTGCCGTTTTGGCCGACAATGTGAGCGCCAAAGTTCGAGAACTGGATACCGCCAAAGTAAACCGCCAATGCTACTGAATTTGATTTTTTCCTTTGTTTTACGCCAACCTGTAATGTCTCAGGGCAGAGTGTCAGAATGCCAGCAGCGGGTTAACGATCTCCTGGACTTGAAACTTTGCCGAGAAGGCGTGGTTTCCGCCTTACGAAACGAAGATTTCGAGCAAGCAGCTGCCCATGTTCACCGTTTCCTCGCTATGGATGAAACTCTTCTCAAACTAACGGCAGGCGACGTCGCAGAAGGTATATAGTACTCGCCCCCACGACTCTTGTGGATTTCTCACACCTAAATCTTCCATTCTAATTATGGTTTGTATAATCTAGGACCCAACGTGGATTCTTCACTCATCCTACTCCACCAAGCCCAAGATCAGCTCTGCGACGTCGTCAGACAGCGCTTTAATGACGCCATAAAAGATAACGATTTGGCGTCCGCCGAGCGATTTTTCAAGATTTTTCCCTTACTGAACTTGCAAAATGAAGGTTTAGAAAAATTCTCGCGTTATTTAGCGTCACAGGTGAGTTACGGAAGACTCGATATGAAATATGGAGTATATTTGGTATATTTTATGAATTATTGAATACGATTATATTTTACAGCTGAAAGATAGTTCCCAAAAGAACCTGGAGAAAGTGCTAGCCTCAGGTCATGAACCCACAAGAGCCACAGTTATTTTCGCAGACGCTTTGACGGTGCTGTTGGAAAGCGTGGCAAGGACCATCGAAATCAATCAGCCGTTAGTGGAAACGTATTACGGTAATACTTCAGCCCCCCAAAAGAACTAAAAATATAATAAATAAGATAAATTAGCTGAATAAGCTAGGCATAAAGCGGAAAAGAATTAAAAACATTGAGAGATATATTACAAAGAACATTGATAGAAAGATATTAACGGTTCTGATGTAGGGCCTGGCAGGATCATGGTCGTATTTGGGATTCTACAAGAGGAGTGCGACAAGCAGGCCAATCATATCTGGACCGAGTTTCGAAGATCACGGGGTTTGGAACGCCGGGTTCGGCAAGTTTCGGATTGGCTGGCGTATAACGACCAGAAGCTTGGTCCCAACATGGGGGAAAAGTTAGATCCTCGCGAACTGGACACTTTGCTAGCCGAACTCACGCTTCTTAGCTCTCGTTCCGAGTTGTACCTCCGTTTCTTACGCCGTCGAATTACCGTAAGCTCCTAAACATAGTATTTTAACGTCTATAACGAGGGAAGATAAATCAATCTGCTTTTGTTTCTGTTTTTAAAGAGTGACTTGGAAGTGGGGATCCCACACGAAGCTCTGCGGAAGGAGAAAATGGCTGAACTGGAAGTCCTCCTGCAGAGCAAAGTGGGTCTGAGTCGCGCCGTCCAGGAACTGATGGGACAGTACATTCTCTTGGAACGCTATTTCATGAGCGAAACGGTGGCTAAAGCCGTGGAACTCGACTCCTTGATGGAAGACTCGCTCATTTCGAGCATTGTCGACGACGTCTTCTTTATCGTCAAAAAGTGCATTCGGTAAGTCGTTATTTTTAAACTCAATCTTCAATTCATCTTCAATCTAACGCGAATCTTCGAAAGTTAAAGAATTCGTTTGGTGTTTTCCAGGCGAGCGATTGGTTCTTCCAATGTGGACAGTATTTGCGCCGTGATCAACAATGCGTGCGCGCTTTTGGAAGAAGACTACGCGAACGTATTCCATAACCAGTTGCGCCAAGGATTGCCTTCCGGTTACCTGGATCTCACCCAAGCGTACAACGCGCTTCAAACGTCTTTGCAACAAGGGCGACTCCAAGTCCAGTCGTCAGACACGGAGAAAGCTCGTCTCATTTTCCTCGTAAGTTTTGGAACCCAAAAAATCTTTTCGAGCCAAGAGTTGTTTCTTTAGACGGCTTTAAACAATGCCGATACCAGCGTCCAGTATGCAGAAACGCTCCAGAAAAGTATCGACTCGGAAGCGAGTGCCGCGCTGGGCCCCGCCCTGGTGGGGCGTAACAAAGAAAAGTTATCGTCCTGTCTCACTGGTTTGAACAGCACCGCCGCGAAATTTCGCAGTATTGTGGATTTTGGATTGCAGCAGTTGCGAGCTTCGGCCATTAAACCGCGGGTTAAACCTTGGGTTGATGCCTTTCTGTCTGTGGGACATGAAATCGATGAGGTAAAACACAAAAAGGTGTCCAAGCTGGGAATAGCTCGTCATCTGAAGGCTTTTTACCCGTTTTAAACAGGAGGAATTGGCTAGTTTTGAGGTTCACGACCCCTTTGTGAACGATCTGACGCTGCATTTGTCGGGTTTCATGAATTCCTTCAAGCAAAGTCTGACGAGCAGGAACTACGAGTCGTTTGTGAGCAGTTTGACTACCGAAGTCGTGTTGCAGCTGGAAAAAGCCGTCTTGAAGACGTTCTTCAATCGGGTACAAATCGACTAGATGAAAATGGGAAAATTTAAGCTCATTTATATTTTTTATTTTATTTTTACAGTTGGGCGGAGTTTTGTTCGACCAACAGTTACGAGCCATCATTTCCTATCTCAGTTCGGTGACCACATGGACCGTGCGAGACAAATTCGCGCGATTATCGCAAATGGCCACGTTGCTGAATCTGGACAAAGTGGCGGAAGTGTACGATTACTGGGAATCCAATGCTGGGACCATTACCTGGCGGTTAACACCCAACGAAATCCGACTCATCCTCGGACTGAGGTAAAATTTCACTATAACTATAGATTCTGAAGATTCGTTCAAGAGTATAACGTGTTTTTAACGGGTTCCAGGTCGGATTTTAAACACGAGGAGATCAAGCAGCTGCGACTCTGACTGGTTTTGTTTTCTTCAAGTTGTTTCGAGTTTTCTGGAATGTGAAGTCGAGCTCATTTATTATACACAGATTTATACAGCCAATAAACCCTAAGGCATTGAAAAAATTTGCAAAAAACAGCTGGTTTCGAATTAATTGATGAAACTACAATAGAATGCGAAGGGGCGGGGGAGGAGGGGGCCGTAAAAACTGGATTCGTTTGTCTTTTTATCCACGATCTTATCCAAAAATATTGTCTGCTACTCACCGAAAAAATTTCCGAATCTTTCCCACTCGGATCGACCGCAAAAATGTTTCATCTCGCCAAGAAAGGGGGGGATAAGAGCCAGAAAAATACACAACAGACTTAGAAGCTTTCATCACTGTCCATTAATGGAATCTGAGGCAATTCTAACGACTCTTGGGAAGTCAACGCTGAATTTTGCAAATTCCCCGGCGTAGCTTCCTCCTCGACCGCTGTTAACGTCAAATACCAAAAATACCATAAAATACCCGAAAATACCACGAAATTAAAGGACTGTACTTGAATCCCGAGCAATCGCATTCGACAAAGGATCGTCCGCAGACGTTAATCGACTCAAAACAGGATCAATGGCTTCTTTGATCTGGTGGTTGGCGCCTTTGGGGTCCAAATCCATCGCCCAACTAAAGTGCGCCAAAGCCAAGTGCGTATTGCCCAGCTTCTTGTGAACCTTTTATAAAATAAGATAAACGACCGAATTCATCCTCCATCAATGATTGAATTTATCAAGAAATACTTAAGAAACGCCCAAGAATGTATTTACCTTGCCCATCAGGAAGTAGACTAGCGCCTCACGCGGCACGATATGCTTCAACTCATCCAATTCGCTCAAAGCTTCCTCGAAACGTTCATTGGCGAAGTAAATGGAAGCGCGATGGAATTTGCACAGCGGATGACGAGGATCCAATTCCAAGCCTTTGTTCAACATTTGCAACGCCTTGTCCGTTCGCTGGAGTGCATTCAAAACCTTATAATGGGTCACAATTAATTAACTGAATTTCCTTTCAACAAATCCTACTACTATTAATGATAATAGCAAAAATAAAATAATTACTTTGTAAAAGGAAAACTGAGGTCAAATTAGCCTAAAAAAGAAGAAATAACTTACAACGCCCATGTGACACATGATAATCGAGCTCTGCGAATGAATGCTGAGTGCTTTACGGTAATTGAGCTCCGCCATTTCGTACCGTTCCTGCTTGTAATAAATCATGCCAATTCCGCACCTTTAAAAGACAAAATCATTAGTAAACACAGTTTTCTATTAAACTTAACCTTTGTCTCTTTACCAAGCATTATAATGACGACTGTCAATCCGGATAGCGTTCCTAAAACAGTTCATAGCTTTGTCCATCTCCTCAGTCAGGATATACTCGTGACCCAAGAGCGTGTATGCGTACGGGAACCGCGGATTTACCTTTTTTAAAAATTAAAAAGAATTAGATAAACAAGTTCCACGAACCATAGACAGTACAAACTTACTTGGATGGCGCGCTGAAAGAACTTGATAGCTGCGTCGTGCTCTTTCTGCAAGGAAAAGCAGTTACCAGCACAACACCACGTGGACGCCGAGTTCTTGTCCTCGGAAATCATTTCTTGGGCTAAAGTGGACAGCGCCACCTCCTTGTGCAAATGCCATAAGGCCACGCTGTAATATTCCATGGCTTCGGTCTGACTCGGATCCACGTCATGCACTTGTTCGAAATACCTAAAACGAAAATGGAACTTTATATAACACTAATACACTTTAAAAACACATCAAAACTAAACTAAACGGTACTTTAAAAGGGAAACAGTACGCACGAAAGGATGTTGAATGAAATTCAAGCGAATTTTAAGACCAAGAGCTTACTGGATACACTGCTGGAACTGAGACAACTCAAAATGGGCTTTGCCCAACTGCGATAAAACCCAGCCAGTGTTCAAATGTTTAGGCGGCAAATCATTAAATTTTTCGATCGCTTTGCGGCAATCGTATTGTGCTAGATTCAAGTAGGCTTCGCCGACTGCTCGCATCAAATCCATTAATCCCTCTGTTGAAAAATGGACAAAAAACATGAAGAAACACCCAGACTTGGTTTAGAAGACTTCCAAGTTACCAGCGGATTGCTTTTGGAGATTCGTGGCTTGCTGGGATATGTGTTGGTAGGAAAAAGAGGGTGTGCCCATGAGCAGCTTACTCTCCAACAGGACCGAACATTCCTTGTCCAACTTGTCCTCCCTCTCGCTGCTCTTTTCCGGTCGATTCTTTTCGTTCAGATCACTGTAATCGGTAATGGATGGCAGCCCTGACGAGCGAGTCATCCGTCCTTTGGTTTTCCTTAGCGGCGATTTGGTCGTCGTGGTGCGACTTTTGCTGGGCGCCTTGTTGTTCTCCTACATAATAAAAACAACAAAAAATTTGACAAAAAAGAAAAATATGAGAAAAAAGCCTTAAAAAATCGAAGAAAATTCACCTTGACCGAATTGCTGGAACTGAACAAGCGAGAGCTGCGACGAATGGGTCCTTGAGGGGAGGGCAAGGTTGACGTCAATGCACCTCCTGGAGTACTGGACAGATGGACGGTGTTGCCTGATTGGCTGAACACGCTAGGAAGACGGGAAGTGCCCCAATCCTTGCGCACTCCCAGCTGCAAGATAAAACGAAATTAAGAAGATACCAAAATGAGTACAAATCTCTTACTTTCCGCGACGCCGTTTGTTGCTCTTCGACCATATTGGGTACCAGGCCTGGTACCGGGGACATGAGTGCCAAGGAAGTTTGGGAAATATCACTGCACGAGGATTCTAAGGGCAACACCCCAAAACTAGAAGAAAAAAACAAATTCAAACCAAAACTCGAACTGTAAGATATGTCTGACATCTAGATTTGTTCCCCTCGATTGGCTAAGATCCTTATTTCATTTATTCTCATTTTATTTAAATTTTTTGTATTTTTTAAACATTACCTGGGGGATAAGGGAGAGTAATTTAGCATGGAGCGAATACGGACGACTGGCTTGGTAGAAATGGGCGCACAAGGGCCCGTAATGATGATCTTCTGGTCTTCGGGAGTGACGTCAGGGACGTTGTGGTGAAAGACGGAAACGAAGGACAAGGGAGTGCTGACAGCCGCTTCGCTATTCATCGAGTATGGAGTCGAAGACTTGGAGAGCACTTGACTGGTCACCGTCTCGGATTTGTTCATCAGGCCCGTGGCGTTCAGATGCTGCTGCTGGTTCCCCATCAGCGTGACGACCGGGTTGGAGCCGTGGCAAGAGGCGAAGTTTTCGAGGTGCGACAGCTGGAACACTGTGCCCGGATTCGGACGGTCGCCAATATGGCAACGCGTCTCGAAACTCGACCACAAGAAAGGGTTCAAAGTGGACGCTTGACGCAACGCCTCGGACGCTTTGGCGAGCCGCTCCGTTTGCGTGTAAATTTCGCCCAGGATCAACAAGACGAAGCAGGCCACGTCGCCGAACTCGGGGACGATCTCGTCCAGACTTTTCTGTTTAAAAATGTTGGACCCCAGCAAAATGATCTCGGCTTCTGCAAACCTGCAAGCAAATGAATCACTAATTTGGTGAGGCAGTTTTGTCATGAGAGCATTAGTGACTGGCTTTACTTGTTGAGGTCCAAGCAACATTTGGCTAAAAGATATCTGCACTGAGCTGATTTGGCTCCTTTGCGTTGTAAGGTCGAGTAGGCATGCTTGACTTTCCCACTACGATAATAACAGGTGGCGAGGAGGTACAAAGACTCTTCAGAATCAACTACAGATTAAAAAGCGTTAGGACAATGAACAGTTTGTGTCGTTTATGGTTTTTTACCTTCAGCGAGAAGACGTTCGGCTAGGAATGTGGCGTCTTTGAAGCAGTAGTGGTTAAGGCAGTGCCAAATTGTTGCCTGATGTAAACCCATAAACAAAGTTAGAACGTACATGACGAAGGTGGATTAGAGAGGTTCCAGATGACGAAAACTTTTTTACCTGCACAGGTTCCTGCACCAACATACTGCCGGTCATTTCCTTTCTGGACGAGTCGTTGGAGGAATCCAATAGTTAGTTTTAGTAGCTGCTTAACGGCACAAACGCTAGACGGAAAGGGGCATAATCACTTGGAAATAGTTGCTCGAAATTACACGAAAACCCCAAACACTGCACAAACCAAACGGTTTTTGCTGGTATACAAGTACAAAGCAACCATATAAAGCATAAAACCCGTAACTACCGTAGCATGGCCTTCCCCAACATGCAAAGCTTCTCTGAAGCGCCGCTTGGGAGCGCTTAGACTAGTGAACGGCGAGGACCTGCGAGCCGCTAGATGACTACTAATGCAAAATATTTAGCCATTGAAAAGTTACAAGCATAATAATTCGCGTACTAAACTGCGTAAAGACACAAAACAACTGACATTCAAAACTAAAGAAGCCTTGTAGACAACAATGGAAATGACTAGAAATTTTGGCGTACTAAACATCTTTTGCTTTAAAACAGGAATTACTAATGAATGTGAATGATACCTTATGGATAAAAAGAGCTCCAAGCTTTGCCCCCTGACCTTTCACCCCCTGACCTTTCATCCCCCTTCCCCCTTTATTACGTCGTATGTGGAAAAGGCCAGGTTAGTAAAAGTCATTGGGAACGTTATACGACGTAGGTCGTCTTGGCAAGATCCTGGAATGCTTTAAATATTAAATTGCACATGTCAAGTACGTCAAGGGGGAGTACAGTCCCGAAACAAAGCAGCAGAACACTGCAACGCATTAAGTTTCGTGTTCCCCAAGCTTTTAGTTTTAGGCCTTGCTCTTTGGAATAAGTTTGCCATTCAAAAACGGACTATCGTTCAGTTCGGACGCTTTAAAAACAACCTAACCCCCCTCTTGTCATTTGAAACTGCCAGCCGAAAGTTAAGTGAACAACAATGCAAGTAGACAGTGCAACCGATTCGTCCGACCCCACTTTGGAGCGCTGCCGCAACAATGCAGAAAAAAGTGCCTCGTCTCAAAATCAAACCAATCTAATTGCGTTCTACCGTAATTGGAGCCAAATTTACGAAGAAGTAAGTTTCTTATTTAAAAAAAATGCCGCTCAACAGCTGCGGGTATATTTTCCTCTCCTTCCTCATCAACCATATACAAACCAAAAATAACAGGAAACAAAAGACGGATCAAGTAATATTGGCTAATCTGAGTAAGGTATCGCTGTCTTCGCAAACAAACTGTAATTCGGTCTGACAAGCTAAATCGGTCCAACGGGGCTGACTGCTTGCAACCGTGGTCCCTATTACCATACAAGACTCCCGTTCCTGGGGGAACCTGTTAGGTTTACCTCGTTTCCCGTTAGGTACGGCCCAGTCCTGGAAACCGGTCCGGGCATCGCTGGCTAGGATTCGCGTGCCCGAAGCGGCCCAAAACCAGCCGTTCCTGCGCAAGGGAAACAGATCCGCTCGGTCGCAACCCGCAAAATCACACATGCGTCCGCTTGTCCAAACCATGTTTTTCCCGCCTTAAAACAAACAAACTATTAGGTTCAGTCAGTTTTTCTTAAATGAAGGCTTGAGTTAATTCAGATAGTAAATTATTTACTTCGCATGATCTTTTCCCGAATTAAAGAATTCTCTTCCGCTGTTTCCAAGCTGACCAAATCCATGCAGCGCTTGCGGCAGAAATTCCTTGCGGCGAGCCAATTAAACTTTAGATTGCGGAAGCCTGGCTCCTCCCATGGGAAGAAGTAGGCGTGGTTATTGAGAGTAGCGTGTTTAATGCGGTTCACGCAAAAGGCTCGATCAGCAGCTTGCAAGGGGCCCGTCAAGGTCCCGTCAAGGGGGATGTCTGTGGTCGTAGGGGTGATGGGCGGGGCTTGTCGAGATTTCCGATGCGAGCTTTCTAGGTCAAGGGGTGCGTCGGGTACGATCAAGGCATTGGGGTGGGCCGGTTCTAGGCTGAAACTGCCTGAATTGTCGCTAGGTGGCGAAGGCGGGGGTGGAATCGTATTTTCAATGTTTGGGTTCAGTTGCACGTTGCTGGTCACAGATGGCGTATACGTAGCCTGAACGCGTTTCTTTTTCTTATGCGAGCCCGAACTCGACCTGTAAGAGCTTTTCCGTGTGGGTGAATATTGACCGGGAGGATCTTCTTCGGGCACCGAATAGCGTTTGTTACGAATTTGGGCTCCAATGTGGCCTCGTATGAGGTCGTCCAAAATGGAGGGAGAGCTCGAAGGGGGACGGCTGCTGCTTTCGGAGTCCTTTCTGTCTTGTTTGTCAACACGGCTTAGACGCGGACCGCGGTTCGAGCGACTCTTCGGAGGGGGAGGTAGTAAGGACTCGAAAGAGGTCGAAGACGGCGGAGTTTCGTCGAAAACTGGGGAAGGAGGTCGAGGGGGAGCAGCGTCGAAACGAGACGGAGGGATAAAGTCGGGAGCCGTTGAAGGAGGCCCTAGGTCGTTAGGAAGGGGAATGAGGTCAACTTTTCCAGGGGGTGGGTCGAAGGAAGGCTGGGGTTCCCGAAACCGGCTTTGAGGAGGGGGGTCAAAACGAGAAGGTTGAAAAGGCGTCGGTTCGAAGGAAGGTTGAAAAGGTGGAGGTTCAAAGGAAGGTTGGAAGGGCGGCGGTTCAAACGGAGGAGGTTGAAAGGGGGGAGGCTGAAAGGGGGGAGGCTGAAAGGGGGGAGGCTGAAAGGGGGGAGGCTGAAAGGGGGGAGGTTGAAATGGTGGCGGGGGTGGTGGAGGAGGGAAGGTAGGAGGGGTACTGACCGCTGTTAGGTGATGCCGAGCATTGGAAATCAGCGACAGGACCGATGTAATCAAGCCTAGTGTCATTGTCGGAAATCTGTCAATAATACACGAATAAACCACGGTTATTTACACTTTTCAAACCAAACTCCTGCACAACAGAATTGTTGCGTATGACTTACCTAACGAACAGGCCACTGTCAAATCAAGTTCTGAAGTGTGGGGCATTGGGGAGCGTCCTTTAAATAGCTGCAAAAATGACCTTTACCTTGAACGGTCTTAAGTACTTTAACTTGCAGTTACTGGTTGACCTGTTAAGCTCTGTACACGGATCTTATTGAGACCTAAGCGGTTTTGCTAAGCCTTGCACTTTCGCTTTCTAAATGTTAATTACCTTAATACCGTCAACTACGTTCTCTGTCGACCTTGCAAAAGGTTCCCTCCACAATTAGATTAAAATTTTTCACATTAATTTTATCGTCATATTTTTGTCCTTTTTTCTAGGACTTCAGTCCGGATAATTACGTAGGACCTAAACTGGTTGCGGACGCCGTAGCTGAAATCATTCCATTTGAAACCCGAGCGACGCTCAATGTACTGGACGTGGCTGCCGGTACTGGGTTGGTCGGGCAAGAGGTAAAGTTTTTTCTATTGAAAATAATTACATTAAATTAAGGGGAAGACTTGATTTTTTCAGTTGGCTAAATTGGGGTTCAAGAACATCGATGCCTTAGATGCCTGTGAGGACATGTTGCAGAAATTACGTTCCAAGAAGATATACAGTAATACTTTCCAGGTACAAATAAAGCAAAAAACAAAATACGAGACGCAATTCCAAAACAATTTAAATGCTTACTGTTTCTAAGGACATTTTTAGTGATAAGCCTATAGGTATTGCGGATAATAGCTATGACGTCATCACGCTCTCCGGTGGGTTCGTTCCCGGACATTTACCAGTGAATGCAGTGCAAGAAATGATTCGTGTGTGCAAACCAGGTAAATGTTTTGGGGCGAATTTCACTTAAATTGTTTGTAGTTACTCAAGTGCGTCTCCGAAATACTTACAGGGGGATACATTGGCATCGTGATGAGGTACGCGTACTTGGAGTGTCCCGAGTACCAAGGTTTGGAGCCACTTTTGCGCCAACTGGAGGGCCAAAATGTATGGGCCATGGTCAAGCGCAGTATTACGCCTAATTACTTCTTGGAAAACGACGGAATCACTTTTCTGTACCGCAAACAGCTGGCGTGAACACGAATCCCAGTAACTTTTACCCCTCCTCAATACAATTCAGCACGCTGAGTGTTCAGTAATAGCAATAACATTTCGTAGTTCCTCGTTGTTCCTATTTAAACTGTCATATAATTAGCTCTGAACTAGCCAAGACTGCCCCACGTTCTCCTATACGGCGAACGCTGAAGTGTTTTCCTAATTTGGGAAATGAAATAGAAATACATTGGTGAACACAGCTCGGGCTTTCGCGGTCGCAAAAACGGCGTTTAAAAAATCGTTTAAATTACATTAAGGCGGAAGATTTTGGTCATGGAGAGATCAGGGGTCCCGTCACGCGTGGGATATATATTTTATTAAAACCTTTAGAGGCGACTTGGGAGGGGAAGCTATCATCCGCTCAGGTCCCTTTGGGATAGATCGGTTTGAAAAGTGGGTCTTCGTAGCAGGGTGCCGTATGAACCCCTCTTGCCAGATTGCAGTTAGATTATGTCAGGGACCCAGTCCCTTAAAACCGCTTATGCGTCTCTTTAAACAGACTAGGAAGAAGATCTATCGAAACTATCGAAAACCTCGCAAGACAAATCGAGATAGTCGTCCGAGTCCGAGTCGTCCTAAGATGTCCCGGGCGTTGCCGAATCTTCACTGATGGATCTTCTCCCTAGTGCAACTTTCCAGAATCTATGAAATCCTATGATTTAAAAACCGTTCTAAAATTGATGCATTTCAAGTAGTTATTAACGTTTTTTAAGACTTCCCGGGATTCGGAATGCCGCAAATCCGGTAGGAGTTACAGTGACTAGTCTTGCTTGGTTTGAACACAGCGACCAAAAAAACTGAACTACCATTGCGCTGCATTGCCAATTCTCACTTCCGTTTCCGAAAAACTCCAAGATTTCTGAATGAAACTCTGAAGGACACGCAATCTTCCGTACTACACAATACGACGAACGATTCGTTTAAATCCGCTTGTATTTCTTACTACGCCTACTCCACAATCACATTTCGTGATTCGTTTAAATCCGCCGCTGTGGCTCATTAATTTCCCTGATTGGCGATTGCCGTTTTTTTCTTGCTGTCCTATTCTAAAAAAATAAAAATAAAAATGGTATGCGTCCGCCAAGTTGTGTGGTGTGGCTCACAGCGTAGCGAAAGGATAATGCGTACAGGATCGACGTTAGCCCCAATTTTTTCTCCTCCACACCTTCCATTCATCAGAAAACACACTATGGAGCAACCAAGGTGGTTTCATTGTGTAAGTTCCGAGGTTACAGAGCGTGGCAATTACGGTCCTTTACTTTTTCCCTCCCCCTGCCTTTCTCCCCCACCCACACCCCCACCATCGTATGCTGATTTTATTTCTTTTTTCCCTTAAAGAAACTTCCCGACCCGGTTAGTCGCTGGGGCTCGATGGGGGTATATAAATTATTTGACGTAAAGTTTTGTGACAAACGACTTCCATGATTTAAGCATTTGTCATACGCTCGTCGTGCAGTGGGTGACCGAGATTTCCCCCAACCCTTAGTAGTTGAGTATTCGAACTCGGGACCGCTTTATTGAAAAATTCCTAGCCTCTTTTTTTCTTCTTCCTTGTTTATTTTTATTATTTTTTTTAGGAACTTCTGGATCAAGATTTATGTCTGATTAAGACGGGGGAATATGGAGGATATATGTCCTTTTGGGTTGCCGAAGGGAAAATCCCGGCGAAATGATCTCATGGGTTTGGGCTGTTGTTGAGTTGTGTTGGTCTTTTGTCTTTGAGGGATTTTGAGCGTTCGGAAAGTCGCCACGGCGACTTTTTTATCATGCGGCCCATCGAAAAGTCGTCGGTTCGGGAAAAGCCCAGATTATCGCCGGTTTAGGATCAACATTCTTCCGGCGAGGGGTCGCGAGGCAAAACTCGTGTTTTCGAATCTCAAAAGATGGATGGTAACAGCCTATAACGTCGCGTAAGCTTTTCGTTACTATCCGTAATGTAACGTACGGGACAAGATTGATTTAGTCGACCTTTGGCGACTCGAACACGCGCACACACAGATTCTCCTTTTTGACAAGTATCTGCATTACAAGTCTGGCTTGCCTATAGAGCAATACCTCGAGTTATGCCTGGCATTTTATTATTTGGGCTTTACAACCCGATTTTTATATAACCCGGTACGTTAGTTTAACAAACTCCCCCAAAAATGGATCACTATGGTTAAATTATAGTGATCTTGCACTCGTAAAGCTAAACCCCAAGAATGAAACTATACAGCAGTATAGTTGTCACCAACTATGAAACTATCCCTTTTTAGGCAATAAGCCGTAGTTATAGTGAAGAGCTCCGCTTTCACTGTATGACACAGAACAATGAAATCGAACCTCGGCCAACAATGAAACTCCGCGGCACTCCGGCACTCTTTCGTAGGAATGAAGGCTGGAATAGAGCCTCTAATCCAGACCTATAATGAAAAACTAGAGCTAGACTACCTAACACTAGGTTCATTGTTGGACTCAATGTAACTATGATTTGTAAACAGTCTTTAGTTTTCTTTTTTTGCTTTGAAAATTCGATCCCGGACTTCTTTTTTCTGCTGCTTTAGAGTTTCCGACACATAGCCTAAATCTTAAAGCGTAGGATAGTCCCTTGTTTTGTTTTTTTTGCTAGAATTTGGCAATGTTTTCGTAGTGTGAAATTACCTTCTCGTAAGAAAAAAAAGATTCGCTCGGGCTGAGGCGTTTATTGGATAGCAGGAACGCGTCATTTAAACTCATCCTGCGTG
Source organism: Lepidurus apus apus (assembly GCA_022832285.1). NCBI lineage: Eukaryota > Metazoa > Arthropoda > Branchiopoda > Notostraca > Triopsidae > Lepidurus > Lepidurus apus. The sequence continues at coordinate 59,111 of JAGJRO010000199.1, read as the reverse complement.
ACATGCGCCATCCCATCCGCACGAGACAACGTGAACAGCCCTTTCCTATTTGACCATCTTCCTCTTTTATCTGCTGTAAACCCACAAAGAACAAGCAGACCATCGTTAACACCAATAGCGGATTCTGATTATCTCCTCTTAAAGACAGTTTATTTAAGGGCAGGTACCCAGCGCCTGTTTATCCGCTGTTTCAGCTTTTTAATGAAACGCTTAGATCCTTTTGGGCTGTGTATTAAATATACACAACTCTTTCCTCCCCGCGAGTTCTCTACCGACTGCTAATTAAGCGAACCCTTTTTAAAGCCATCACCAACAGATCGCCTATCATTCCCGCACCGGTTGCGCTCATTTGGCAACCCCTTTTTTCCTCCTCACATACGTATCTCTACCTGTGTGTATCAACCTAATCTTTTATTCCTAATAGAAATCAAAACAGAAAATAAATAAGAAAAAAAGGCTCGAAAAAGAATTTGATTACACATGTTTTTGGCTGGGCCAAGAAGGCAAGGGATGCTGAGCAGGGAGAGAAACCTGACAATTAGCAAGATCGTACTCTTTGGTTTATGCCTCAGATTACTCCAGCGTATCTTCCTGTGGCTCTGAAAACCTGAAATAATACTAATGAAAAGCAAAAAAGAGTTCTTGATAAACAACCCCAAGTTGGTGGTAATTGGTGGTCCTTCCTCCTCTACTCGCCTTCTCCTCGTGCACATCCTCATGATTACAAAGCGCTGGCTAATACGCCTTTTAGCCACGCATCAATGAAGTTGCATATATATGTACACAAATACCGCTACACGATGAGATCATAATCGTTTCGTTTTAGCTATACCAGAATGTAAATTCCCCAACGTTGAAGAAATCTCCGCCGTTGCGTGTCAAGGCAACTTCTATAACACTTGTTGAGGTTCTCAAGTTTCTTCGCAACTTTAGAAGAATCTTTACAAAATCACGAGCCAAGAAGGAGACCAAAACACAGGGATGACGTCAGCGCAACGAGAAGGGAAATTAAGTTTATGTATTAGATGGCTTGATCGCGAACTAGAGATAGCGGATCGCACCAGGCGACGAAAAAGAAAAACCAGTAGTTTTCCCAGAGTAGATGGATTTAATGACTTTCGCGTTGCACAACTTTTTAACCCACCTTTATCTATTTATCATCCTGTCCAAGGTTCAAATCGTTGCAAGTAAAAATCCATCTCGCGTGCTTTATGGAAGCGGTAAATGCTAAGAGCGAAAACTGTATTTACAGCACTCGGTGGCCGGGTGGTTTTCTAGCTTGTCAGAAAGTATAAAAACGTTATTTGTGTTTGGTGCAGAGCTAATATACACCAGGAACCTTTCCTTACACTTTTTAAAGCCAGTCTGCTGAACATTATAGCTAGTCAAACATGGCTTCCATTCTTACGCGCAGTTTGGTGCACATCCGTAGAACCCCATTCGAAAAGAACATTCTAACGGCTTTGGTGCAGCACGTGGCGTGGTGCTTTGAACGTGCGAAAGTTTAAATCGCCCGTACAGAGAGACGATTGGGTGGACAATGAAAAGTTTAAAAGAGCAAAATTTCACTGTTGTCAACGCCTTCCAAACAAAATTCGGTTGTGCCCTTTTCTCTTTTTCATTCTTGTCCAGAACACACTGTATAGATTCTGAACACCGGTTTCAAGGGCGGATATGAATTTATATTAGAGCTCAGTCTTATTTGGTTCAGAAACCAGTTTGCGTGGTATATACCTTGGTTGGGGCTCCATATAATATATTCCTATTTTCTTTTCCTACTTATTAAAAGCGTATTTTTGTTGTGGGAATAACGTTTCTCCCCCAAGCAGAGCATAAGTATATCTCGTGTTTGGGCAGGAAATGTTAATGGAATGAGATGAGTTTTGACTTTTTATTCAAGCTGTTATGGAAAAAAATATTTTTGGCGTGGCTCGTTAGTCGCCTGTGATATCTGCCACGCTTTGGCAGTTGGGAAATCTCAAGCTTTGTGGTTTTTAACAAGTTGGAGTCAATCCTTCATCCGTCCAATACCGGCTACTCTCAGCTGGAATGCCCATTTGTCACCTGCAATTCTGTCAAACTTGGCGCGCCACAAGCCCCGCGCTTGCCTTATATATCTATAATACCATTTCTCCTTCCCACAACTCCCAATAGCAGTCTATATACTCGAGTTTTACCTTCTTCTTCCTGCCTCCATATTTCAAACTCTCAAAGTTACCAAAACCTATACGCCTAACAATTACTGTCTGTCTACAACTCGAGTCTGTCCCAATTCAAACCTGTCACCTTTAAAGGTAACGTTTCAGTAACCCAAAATCTTGTACAACTTCGTAAAATGTTCTTTCTATTATTTCTCCCTGTGTCCTGTAAGTTATAAAGACAAAAACATGACGGCTCTGCATTGGACACTTTGTTAGAAGAAAAGATGAGCTTCAGTTTGGAGCCGTAGAACTTGGCTTGCTAATTTCTTGATGATGATCTTAAGGTGTCGGCGACAGTGGGAGGGAGCTTAGAAAGGGTTTAAAACCGGAACCAATCGACATGGTCACGCTCGCTGCTCTTCCTTTTACCTTTTTTCCTATACTGGATGTTTTCGACACTCGAAAAAAGCTAGAAAATATTCCTTTACATTTTCCTTTCAATAGAATAGAATCTAACATTCGATTAAAAGACAATAAAAGTAATCCTAACTTTTAAACTGCGTATTTTGTGTTTATTTATCTTTCAGAATATTTGTTTTTGAATACTATGCATTTTTTTATAATATTGTAGTATTAATTATTTATATTAATATTATAACACGTAATATTAGGGAATTAAGATCTTTTTATTTTATCGTGCTCCGTGGTCTGGGGTTAGCTGAACCGAAAGCGGGGGACACCAATATAAAAAGACCAAAAGAAAAAAGCTATGCTGAAAACACACAGCTTGTTAACTTTTCGACGAAAATGATGTAACGCTTTCCCACAGGTACTCACCCATTCACTGGGTTACGACCCCTCCCTTGCATAAAACACGCAAGACGACTTCGACCTACTTTGCATATCTACCGCTCACTGGTGTCATTTTCCCCTTTTTTTCCTGCACACAGTCACTCGTGAACTCCTCTACCATTGCAATTGCCACCACTCAAATCTCCTACGATATCTAAACTACCTTTCCTGAATTTCTGTACATTTAATGAACGCAATTTGTTTTGAAATTAATCGAAGGAGTTTGAGAAAATCAGTTTCTATTTGGATCAAGGTCTACAGTATGTTACGTTGTGGCTCAATTTCATTCGATGAATGCAAAAGGGTTTCGTGACATGTATTTTGTCTCTTTCCGTGTCTTTGTAGTTACTGGCCCGACTGCATTAGGCATTATGAGAAAGTTTTCTGCTATATCAATCCAGGAATTGCATTTACAAAGTACAAGTCTTAATACAGTTTGGAACGAGCCCCGGTGCTAGTTTCTCAAGGCAAAAGTTTCAGGAACAATGCCTCTTCTATCTGCTTTTCCTAACCAACTTCCCTCTAACGTGGCTTTTGTCGACATTTCGTGTCACACATTTTCTTGACTGAATCGTAATAGGTCGTCCGTGTAGGCAACTTTCTGGCTTAGAACTAAAACTCCACCCCGGAGAATAAAAAATGCCTGCTAGATATTCCCCTTCTTTCTGACAAGACTTTGTCAACCAAGGAATTTGGGGTTATTTTGACTAATACGAGGTACGTTGACTGACATACTAACCTATTAGGTATGCAAAGGGAACCGCAACGAGAGACCTCATAATTCTCATTCCAGTTACTCTGTTCATATTAATATTAGCCTCTTGGAAACCAAAGCTTTTTCATAGTCTCCCTTAAAGAAATAGGCTAATAGAAATCAACAACATCAGACGCATTAATCAAATCGAATCAAAGCATTGGGAATTTCTTTTCAACTCAGGATCTTCGAGTTTGCTTTTTGTTCTTCGCCTTCTTTGGCCCGTTTCTATTTTCTTAATTACATTTCCGAGATTTCCTGATGAACCTAACCGACGGCGCAGTTCTCGCTAAGGTTAGCGAGTGTGGGGGCTATAGGTGGAGGAAGAAAGAAGTCCTTAATGTAATGAAGAAGGAACCCATCAAGGTTTAGACCCCAAAAAGACTGCAGCATCACAGCACCTCCGTAGGACAATCTCCTAGCATATAATAATCATCCTTACGAAGGGCATAAGCGTTCTATAAGAGTTTCTCGGGGGGTTTTATCTCTTCCAAGGTGCGAGAATGCCAGGTGATTGTTTTCAGCGGGGGTCCTGGGCACCCCTACCGTGAGCCCCGGCCCCGGAGCCTGGCGGCCAAAGCTAATCATGGACACCATTAAGAAACGAGGCAAGAGCGAGAGATGGAACCTGCTCGATTAATCTATCCCTATTAACTAAACTTCTTACCCCTAACACCCTACAAGATACCCCTTGACGCTGTGCCCGTGTGTGTGTTGGAACGCTCACAAAATGGCGCCCGTTTCTACCCAGCATCCCAAAGTTGCGGGACGATCTCAATCCCAGCAGGACGCCGCATGCTGAAAAGTGAATAACGATTTTCAATTCCGTCAGATGCAATCAATTTATCAATGCATCTTTCCCTCTTTGATACTCCAAAGGTAAAAACCTTCTCTCCATACCTTTCTAATACGCTTAATACCAAATTCAGACTATTATCTCAATCGCCAAGATGCGTTTCGTAACGAGCTAGAACGGATGACTTTTTAACTGACCAAATACGGAGGAATATTTCATTGGCTTAATACCGTAACCACGTTATCCAATGTTCTTTGGGATGCTGTGGATTCGAACGATCCTGGATAGGAAGTGGAAGAATGCTGACATTTGCAGCTATGATATTCTGTTCCTTAAGGTATCTTGGCCTGACGCGGATATGGGTAGAGTAAAGGGGAGAGTTATCCAAGTGGAGTGGTCGGAGCACACATCAGTCGAGTCTCAGGCTTCAACCACGTTAGTTGTGGAGCTTAATCCTGCCGAGGTGAAAACCAAGTTCCTTTTTTGGATTTGTGTGTATAGTTGAATAGAGTGATATCTTTTTTGAAGGAGGAAAACACAAAAGAAAAATTAAGATTTGGTTAGCAGGATCATTTGTTCGCTGGCCGGTTCTTGGCAAGTCGGGAGTGTGTAAATTATAATTGGAACACTCTATTTGTAAACCCGAGCGAGATGTGCGGACACTGACTGTGTAGACGTTTGTAGCCTAATAATCCTACTTTACGACAAGCAGGAGGCGTGTGGCACTGGGCAGAGTTATTCAGGTAACCAACCGAGCGAAAGAATTGGACTGTTTTTCCCGAGGTCTAAAAGCGACGTTAGCATTATCGGCCGTCTTTTCTTAAATACTCGACTGTCTCTCTGCTTTAAGTTCTTTTTTAGTGTTTAGACCCAAATCGGTGTTCTAATTTTTCGTTCTTTCCGTATCGTCATTACTTAATTCAGTCATTTAGTTCTCATTCTAAAAAAAGCCCAACATTGCCTTCAATTTCAGCATTATTAAGAAGAAGTCGACAAAGAAGATTTCAGCGAGATACCTATTATTTTGTAAACGTTTTGGAATTTCATTGTTCAAACCCAATAGTTTAGATTTCACTGTTGCGATAGCTTCTTCAAGCGAATTCATTTTCATTTCATTGTTGAAGAATACTTTAGAGAATCTATCCATCCAGCTCTTTTAGAACGAAAGCGAGCCACCAATCTTCATTATTGGAACTGAAACTTCATTATTGCAACTCCTTGTTCTGTCAAACAAAAAGTTACATCGCATTGTACTTGGTTTGGCCGACTTCAAGATCGTCTTCAGTTCTTTTTCACAGTTTTGCAATTTAAAAGCTTATTTAACCCTCCGAATGTATTTCTTGAGATTCTAAGGAACAGTGACTCCCAACTCATGCTTTACGCAGTTAGGGTGATACGTAAACATCCAACCAGTTATAGTTCTTATTAAATGGTGTTTTTGTACACAGGATGGGTGACTACGGACACATGCTCGAGTCCTTTACAGGTGATATGAACGTCAGTTACAATCACCATCCATACGGGAGCGCTGCTCCTTCGCCCCATCATCACCCCATGGCGCAGAATAGTAACCCAACCGCCGGTTCTCGTCTAGCCCATCATCAGCATCAGCATCACCATGCGCAATTCCAACATCACTCCGTCGCAGCCGTCTCTTCCGCCGCCAACAGTAGCTTCGGCGGCGGTGGTCAACCCATCACCATCACCACGATGAGTCGTCCGGGCAACGCCCATTTCTACCCGGACGCGTGGTACGGACCCACCCTCCCCCCAGCCAATCTGCCGTGTGTGCTAAAAAACAACGCGGGTTTACAGGCCAGAACCGGGCCCGGGATGACCAGCCTCAAACTCCTCAAAGAACAACGTGTCCGCCGACCCATGAATGCTTTTATGGTCTGGGCCAAAGTCGAGCGCAAGCGATTGGCTGATGAAAACCCTGATCTGCACAACGCAGACCTGAGCAAAATGCTTGGTAAGTTTATTTCTTACAAAACTTCATTGAATCTCCTCTCACTTGAATCTCCCTTTACTTTCCTCACAAAGTTCCACTCTTTTATAATAGGGTTATATTCCAAGAGTCCACAGCCCAGGATAGAGGTAAACCATTTAGACTGTGCTGCGGACTCTTGGAATATAAACCTAGTACAGGAGGTAGCTTAAAGCTAGCTCAAGTGCAGCATTAAATCACCGGGATAATTTTGTAATAATAATGCTAGGATTAAGCTTGGGCAAGAATTGGAGCAGTGAAAAGAGAGTGGTGTAATTTAGTCGCGCGAATAGGACACCAACCCAAATTGGGAGGTGGAAGATTCGGGAGGCAAAAGGTAAAGATGAAAGTTTAATAAGAGGTCTTCGTTATGTATGTGAATGTGACAGACGGTTTCTTGGTTAAAGCAAGAGGGGCGGGTTTCTGTCTTTGCCCACAAGGGGTTCGGTTAGGGCATGGTTTTGGGGCGCTGCAAACTTACAATTTTGGAAAAAACAAAAAGAGAAACTGCGGCTCTCTTATGTAGAATATAACATCATCCCAGAACCAGACTCGGGTTGGCCATATGCAACCTTCCAGCCCCGTTAAAAAGGATGAGAAAAGCTTTAATAATACGCTTTGACCTTTGCCATAATCTCAACGTGTGAATGCGTTTGTCACCTTTTCCTTTTCGACCTGATTCCCAAGTCATTATCTTTTACAGCACCGGTTATGGCTTGCACCCGAGCTCCTTCTTTTCTTGAAAACGATTAAAGATGGCAAAACTTGTAAACTAAACAGGCAAAACGTTACTAATGTTATCTTCCTTTCGTTAGCGCAGATTACAGCCAATTAACGAGCGTTGAACCTTCCTTCCTCCCTTAAACACACTCTTTCTAAAGTTGTGAGCCTCTTAATCTATCAAACATCCCCTTGTTTGATTTTGTAAACACATTCTGTACATTAGACCTGATCTAAAAGAACATCTCATCCGAAAGATTCTCGGAAACTCTAACCGTGCTAAAGATGTCCAAGGCAAAAGTTCAACTTGGGCTCGATATAGCAAAAATTCCAAAGGAGCGTAGATTAAGACGCAGTACACTACGGAATAATGGCTTCTGAATCTGTGCAGCCAAAAGGGGGTGAATAACTTCTCGCTTGTTCTGAAGGCAAAAGGACAGGCGGTTTTGTCTTCAATGTATGGCAGCGCACGAAGAGTCTGTATATTCTGGTGGGCAGCTTCAGATCATCCGCACATGAAGGCTCAAGCACGAAATCTTCCCTGTTTTCCTGGTGAAGCTTTTAATTCCACACCTCGTTCTATTACTTGTATAAATCTTGTCGGGTGCGTGTGAAAGAGCTTCTCAAAACATTGCCATATCATTCCCCAAAGACTTTTACAATTGGCCTTTTCCCTTATCGAGTCGAACGAATGTTTGAGAAACTTCTCCAGTCTGATCTTCTAATCGTTTTAATACTCTTCTTTTTAAAGCGTTGCAATACGAGCTAAATGCCTTCCAGGAAAGCTATCGACTCATATTTTGCCCCCTAACAAGACATAAAGGATACAAAACGCTGTGGATGTTTTGACATTTAGCACCTAAAGAACACTTCTCCAATGCGTTTTCAATCGGGACTCGAACGCCTTTTCGCCATGCAAATCACTTATATGGACCAATAAAACGCAAGCGCTTAACAAATTACGCTTGCCTTGCCTTACGCTAAATCGTCCCCCAGCCAAGTTAGGAAGTTGGAAGGGCATAAATTCCCACCTCGTGAATCTCGGAACATCACGAACACATAGCCCAGAATGCCCAGTTTACGATTTTTTAAAGATCTTTCAGACATCTCTAATCGAAAACCGGGGCGAGAGAAGGTGGTTGATACTCTATCCCATCAGGCCAGAGATGGGAGATGTTAAATATTCCAAAAATTGATACCCACCGGGTTCGAATTCTGATCTGGGCCAAGTTTGAATAGTTTCCTAAATATTCGGTAACGAGGCACGTCGCACGTTACTCTGGCCAGACATCTGGCCAGGGCCAACCGAGGTTTTCTGCAACCGGAGACTAGATTCGATCAAGTTAGCTCGGCCAGCGTCAAAAGCAACCCCAGAAATAATATAACCTTCTCGTATTCTACAGCAGCGTGCCATTCTCTCCGAGCAGCGTCTAGATCGTCGGGTTTTGGGCATTTACAAAGGTAAGCCGAGACCCAGCGCTGGGAATTCAATTGCTCATCATCATATTCCGTAAAAGTGTCCAGCTCCGCCTCTTCTAACACTGTGGCCAGCCAAGTAAGAAAGTTTCGACGTAATTTATCTCCGAGTGTACTTCAACAGACAGGAATTTATATTCTTACCACCAAAGGCTTACTGATAAACAGCCTTCCGCAGAGGTCCCAAAGATGTTAAGACGGCGCCGAACACACTCTCCGAGAGTTTTAAACGAGAAGAGGGGCCCCCCTTGGTGTGTAAAATGCAGCTACAGGCTCCTGTTTAACTGCTGCTGGGGAGATCTAATATTGGAGGGAATAATGCATGCAAATTTGCAAAAAACTGCGACGCGTTTCTGCCAAACTCGCTGACAGTATTAGACGCGGCCCTAACAGCTTATGGCTACGTCAAATTTTAAGCTTTCACGAATTTGCACTTGAATCTTAGCTTTTAACTTATTTACAACGAAACGGTCTTTCGCGATACACCGACTGCCGAACCAACACGCAATATGCGTATCGAAAAAGGTCGCAATTAAAAGAATATTGTTTATATAACAGCACATTGCGCAGACTCCAGGAGTTTCTCTATAAATTTCTCGAGCATCTTAGTTTTCTATCTCTCTCTCACGTTTTGGTAGCCAGTCGTTAAGACAAGCTTTATAAGGGTCATTAAAAACTCCAAGGGGCGGAGTTCTGTCCGCCGTTGTGTCCTGATCCTTTACTGTAACTATCTGAACAACGTTTAGAAAACCCAACAATTGTCGTTGGAATGGCACAAGTTTCCATTTGCAGTTCTGCCAGACTTCCACCCAAGATCCACCGTCGCCTATTAGAGGAAATGTAGGTAAATAATGGGAGGCTGGAACACTATAAAGTTAGCCCAAGAGGTGCGGGTGTCGTGCTGGGCCACCTGCCGCCTCTACCGGTGGCCCGGGCTTCCCCATCAGCTTTGCTTTATGGCCACCACGCTGGCGGAGGGGGTTCTCTTCTACTCTAGCTAGGTAATAAAGCTCTGCTCTTTAGCTTCGTTAAAAGGGGCCTATTCTGTGCCAGAAACTATCGATACTTATCAGCTTCCATTACAGGTGGGCCAAACTGACTACTGGAAGCCATTCCAACTGACCACAAAAAATGCTACTTTTACATGCTAGTCTTTTTGCTTAGCCCCACTGTTGCTGCTAGGGGGAGGGACTGTTATAGAGGTGTTGGAGGTTATATGGTCTTCGTTTACCATTAATATGCTTCCTTTGCTGGTTTTCGGGGAATGTGTTTACACTAAGACCAAGGCCATAAAGCGAAAACGACTCGAGGGTGCTATTAATCTAATCTAATATTTCAGGGAGTTTTTCAAAAGACTTGAGATTGCACATTAGACTTTCACTTTCGAACGTTTAAGCAATAAAAAAAGAGCTTTGAAGGTATTTCTAACCAATAATGAATATGACAACAGACACGATTGCACAAGTTCGCCAAGGTTGCTTTGAGTGGAATCCTGTTTAAATATTGGCACTCCGTTTTCATTATTGCCAACAACGAAGTATGCTAGACATAATACTTCACTATTGCCAACAATGAAATATGCTACAGAGAATCTCTGCAGCTTCAACAACCAAGAAATAACGGAAAATGCCCATGATTTCAGTGTTGATCAAACGACACTCGCGGGCTGTCTGCATTTCATGTTGTCGAAACAGATGATTCATTGTTGGCAACAATGAAGTTTCACTAAAATCCCGTCGCACTACCGGACGAGTCAGTTTATTTCACTGTTGACTCGTTTCTCACTCTTGCGTGTTTAGTACGCAGTAACTTGACGCGTAATTGAGTGTAGCTTTCCATGTAGTTTTGCTACAATCATAAGTTATTCCTTTATGATCCAACACAACATTCCTCCATTGCAATACTAAGAAACGAAAGACGCATTTGAATCACCGAAACAGACATCTAAATTAAGCTTCTAAACATTCCTTTACATTGTTCCGCAGGTAAAAAATGGAAGAGTCTGACCCCGCAAGAAAGGCGTCCTTACGTGGAAGAAGCGGAGCGTCTGCGCATCATCCACCTCCAGGAACACCCCAACTACAAGTACCGGCCACGCCGTCGCAAGCAATCCAAGCGCGTAGCCAATGCGAGCAAGGGTAGTACCGCTAAACCCATCCCTGGTACTGACAAAGACCTACTCCTGGCTTCCGTGTCCGCCACGGAAATCAGCCCTCCTTTGGACCGGGGGTATCGCGGGACTAATTACTCCCCTCATCTAATTTACTCCCAGGGTGGCAGTGCCAACTTCTGTCCCCGGCCTGGGAATGACACCAAATGCAACTACGCGGGCATCCAGACACCGGAATCATCGCCGAACGCCAGTCCCGAACCCGGCACTGCCCAAAAGTTCAAAGTGTTCCCCACCAACAAGTCCCACCAAGAGTATGGGCTCCTGGCGCCAGTCGAATTGTCCAAGGACCCCTTCAACGCCTTGCCCACCCCCGAAATGTCACCCTTGGAGCACGACGACTTCCTCATCAGCACCCCTGACGACCGCCGTCAATCACTGCCCAATTTATTCTCCGGAGGAGGTGGTGGTGGCCACGGCGCCGTTTCACAGCTCATGAACAAGTTTTCCACCGCCTCGGTTTTCTTACAAAACATCTCCCACCCTTACCGCTCCCCGATCGCCCTGAACTCACCTCCGCTACCCTCCCAGCCCTCCAACTCCTTCATTAATTACGACTACGAGGACCCGAGTCGCACGTCCTACATGATCAACCCCGGAAACCGCTCCAACTACCCCAACTTTCCCTACAATCATGAATATTCAGCTTGCGCGTACAACCGGCCCTCCTACTATGAGCGTAAGTTCCATTTTAGGGTTGGAATCTTATTTGATTTTTCTTTTTTTCTCTAGAGCGTGAAGAAAATCCGTTGGCACAAGAAGAACTGTTGGATGTGGACCGTTCCGAGTTTGACAAATATCTGAGTGGGTTTCTGCCTGCGCACCTCACATCCGGTACGTGCGCGGGCCCTGATTACGCCAAGGGAGAGGGTGAGACGGCCGCCCTCGATGCCCCTGCGCCTATGGGCGAGACCCAGCAGCTCCTGCCAGGCTCCAGTGTGAAAAATGAGCCCAGCAAACTGTCAACGCATCAACTGAGCATGAATTCGGACAGGTTTCAGACTCCGGTCGAGTACAACTACCGACATGCTACTATTTCACCCTCGACGGAGCCTTCGTACGCATATCGTTACCCTATGGCCCCGCCAGAGCACAGTTCTAGTCTTCTTGCTGCTTTAGCTGACGTGCGTTCTTCGGTGTACTACGACAGCTAGTTCAAAACTATTCCTTTCTTAAAACTTTCAATTTTACAGAACCGCGAAACAAAGAAAAATAACGAAACTATGAATTGAAGTAATAGAGATAATGATTGTAGTTTTTTTAATTGTTTCTGTAGAGCTAACAATAGTTTATGGATCTATTAACTGTTATCGGATTTTAATAAGTTTTGGTTCTTCTTGTATTTTTGTTTAACCAAGGTTTATGTTGTTTAACATGAACTGCAGTTATAATTACATAATTATGCTGCAACATGTAATAAGTAATATGTACTATCATTAACGCTGTACGTAGTTAGCCGGAGAATAAACTTTTACTCGAATGTCGAGTTTGAATTCAAAAAATGTTCAAGTCTACACAACCTACGGTTTATCTGAAGAATGGTTTAACCATAGTAATTTAAAACGTACATAAGGAAATATGTGGCATAAATAGGGTACAGCTTTGCGTCCCTTCGAGCGGGATCTATATGCATTTGCCAAGGCTGACGCTAGATGGCTCGTCGGAATTTATTCTCAATTTTTTTTAATAAGCCAGTTTTATTCTGTCTTGTCCAAGAGACCTTTGCAGCATCAGAGACTAGTTCAATTACGATTGTTTATTAACCTACTAGAGCCCTTTTACTTTCTAAAGAACTAGCAGTAGTTCTAGGCATCAAGAGATGGTGCCGAGATCCATAATAGAACATGACAGGGGAGTAGGACTCCTTATAGGATTTCGTAGTCAGTAAAGGAATTCTGCAAGCCACTGCAACCTGTTTACTTTTGTCTTTGGTAGTAATTAGCCATGCCTACGTCTGCCCAATCTGGGAAAATACAAACAGGTAAAACTCTTGACGAATGATTGCGTTTACAATACGTCCCTTCACTTCCCTACATAAGATGGCAGCTCTATCTAATGGCGCTGCCATGTAGGAAAAAAATACCCTGAATGTAATTGTAATGTATAGATATTGAACCCTATGTTTCGCAGTTTTGGGTCTAATTGGACCAGAATGTCTTGGCAGAACGCTTACGCATGAACACTTGTCGATGCAATTTGACTTTACTTTTATTCCGCCGAAAGAAAACGATGCAGCCAAATCTGCAGCATTGTTCAGTCTTGAGAACCTTGGCTGGATCCGGCAAAATCCGTAGAATATAATAATTTAGAAGGGGGAGGAAGTTATACTCGTAATTTGGTTAGATATAGCCACCAATCCAACTTAAAACTGAATGACACAGCAGCTTACGACGCAATCGTTAGCGAGCTGCAACAATACAGAGAACTGGGCGGAGGTTCTATTGTAGAATGCACAAGTTGTGGCATCGAACGGAATGTGAAGCGTTTAAAAGAGCTCAGTCTAAAAACTGGCGTCAATATCATTGCTGGGACAGGTGCACCAAACATTTATCTTAGCGTATTTTCAAGTTAAATCTCTCAGGGTTTTATGTGGCCCAGTCGCAAGAAGCTCAAACTCTAACTCAAACTATAGAAGAATTGATCGAGTTAATGACAGGAGAATTAAATGTGGGTTGCATTGATGCCAAGGATATTCAGTGTGGGATTATCGGTGAAATCGGCTGCAGTTGGCCCATACGAGGTAAATTATTTTGTATAATTATAATAACTAACAATTTCATTCAATTTATAAATTAATCTAATTAAATAATGTGTTACCGAAATAATTGGCTAACTGTTCTTCTTTTAAGTCATCACTTGCTCAATTCCAAGTACTTGTTCAGTTTAAATTAATTTATAAAGAACAAAAAGTGCAGGAAAAGCGGTGATCACCGACCGATTCGCCTTTCCTGAACTGCAAACGGCAAGCTCTCACCTCCCGTACTGGACTGGATCCGAACCCGGAACCCGCTTAATAGCACGGCTTCGGTTGCAGTTTCGGTTTCGCTACGGTTACTTGAACCGCAATCCTTCAAAACTCTAACATACTTAGGGGCTTTTTTCAATGAATTCTAGCCATTTATACACACATATCGTGTCAACAGCTAGGAAAACAAGTTCGTTTGTTCTCGTTTAGACTTTGAAAAGAACGTTTTGCAAGCGGCAGCAGAAGTACAAATTACCACCGGCTGTCCAGTAAGCGTGCATCCTGGTAGAAACAAGGAATCTCCGTTTGAAATCGTTAGGATTTTCCAAGAAGCTGGCGGTGACGTTACCAAGCTTACCATGTGTCATTTAGACCGTAATCTACTATTTACTATCTTATTTTTTTTAAAACAAAAAGGAATACCTTCTTGATGGCTTGAGCCCATTTTAGGCACGCTGTTTCATGGGGAAGATTTGTTTAAATTTGCAGAACTGGGCAGCTATTGTGAGTTTGACTTGTTCGGCGTTGAAACGTCACATTATCAACTAAACGAAATGTTTGACATGCCGTCCGACGCCGAGCGGATTCGAAGTATTGTCCACTTGATTCGTAACGGTTTTGTGGACAAAGTTCTGATGTCACACGACATACACACCAAACATCGCTTGGTAAGTCAACAAGTTTCATTGTTACTAGCATACGAAACAACAACAAAGCAACTTTGGCGGTCCGTTTGCTAGGGCAAATATGGCGGCCATGGCTTCTCTCACATACTGGTGAACGTTGTGCCCAAAATGCTCACTAGAGGGATAGCGCCGGAGCAAATTGAGCAAATTTTGGTGGAAAACCCCAAAATCTGGCTCCAATTTAAATAGCCGCACACGACAGCCACTTGATTTTGTTTATATTTTGAGCCTATAGCTAACAACTTATCTACTCTTTAGAAATATAAGAGCGACTCAAAACGCACGCTTTTTTTTATTTATGAAACAAACATGTGTATTTCTACAGAATTTGAGAAGGTACAAGATCCGCATTCACGGCTTCATGGTCCGCCATATTAGGCGTAGTTTCATAATTGCAAATTACGATGCCTTGGCGCGGTGCTTCGGAAAACTCTCCTTTCAAGCCAATAAAAAATATCCTCGTCTGCTCCGCACCAAAGTTGGTAGGAAAATGGAGGGTCAGATGCGTCACTGACGAGAAAGTCACAACCCTGAAAATTATCAATAATAACATTAACAAAAAAATCAGTTTTTAATTAAATGGTTATAATTAAGTACTTTGGAGCATATTCCAAGGTTCCTGTTGGATCTTCTTGTAAATCGAACTCCTGGTCAGCTGCTTTGCCGATCATATCGAACGTCATATGAGGTTGGTTCTTAAACCTAATGAAAAAATAATTTAATCTACATTGCCTCCAAAAACTCGACAAAAGAATTACACTCGCATCTTTGCCGGATGGAAAGGACCTTCAGCTCCAATAACGATTATACCTTTGAGTTTCACACAGCCAGTGAACCTAAAAGGAATAATTGGTTAAGAATTCCTAGTTAAAAGATAATAAAGTGGAGAGGAAAGAATAGCTCACGGAATGTTGAATAGGAGTTCTTCGTCAACGTCGCTCTCCACAAACTGTTTATTTTAAAATAATTATTGACAATTGATCAGATTGGAGGAGATATTAGAGAGTTTTACTTTGTCCTTCTCGAGCCGTTCTTCCCAAGGGCGGAAAACGGTTTTTCCGGAGCCTTCTATAGATTTGTTGAGGCATTCCAACTCATCCAGGTTTATTTTCTTGTAAAGACTGTAGAGAATACCCAAATTTCCTGCGTCGGGACCAGCATCGTGGTCACAATCGCAACCTTGGCCATGAAAATGGCGATCGCTCATGATTCTAATACTTTTAAATTCAAATATAAATACTAGCTTTCAGGCACATACTAATTATAAATAATATATTACCGGTGGCGAGTTACAAAACAACGGAACAACGTGTTTGCGTCACACTGATGTTGTGGCTTCTGTTGTTCCAGAAAGGAGGCGGAGCTTGACCTGCTCGCTTCTAGGGGCTTCTAGGAAAATAAATTATACCTGGGTTTCTGAGTATTCTTGTCTAGCCCCCAAAAAAATGATTAAAATCGCTAGAATGAATTCATTGCATCCTGTAAAATAACGAAGAATTTTTGTTACCGAATATAACGTATTATTATTATTTTGTAAGCAATGTTGGGATCTCCTATCAGCTCAAAGAACGTAACCATTAGTGGCTCGATTTCACACTACGAGTGTAAAGGTAACCTTTAGCTCACATGCTTACAATCACAGTGTTTATTGAATCGTTCGACGTCTCACGTGTTCACAAAAACGGCTCCTAAAATGTCTAAATTACTCGGACTTACTCAAGGAAGACGTAAGACTTTAACTGAAACACCTTGTGTATGTAAATGTACATTCTATCGTACCTTTTCTAGAGTGCAAAGCATCGCTCGGTTTATTACAAGCAAGAAGTTTAAGCCAAAATACAAATGAAGCTCCGCCTATGCCACCATGTGATTTTCAACCCAAGAAATATAAAGTAATAATAAAAAATATCCCTAGTTATCCTTTATTTAAACTGTTGTTGTTCTTTACAATCAAAACAGGGCCCCAGTTTCGAGAAAGTGCGTGCTATCCGATCAGCTAATGTCAATCCTGCCCTTACTACGCACTTCAAAGTGCCGTTGCTAATTAACCAAGGTAATATGCAATGGTTGTTTGACCATACGGGTCGCCGCTACTTGGATTTGTTCGGCGGAATCGTCACTGTCAGTGTAGGACACTGTCACCCGTAAGCAATACCCTTTCTCGTTGCGTTTTATCTTCTAATTTAAAACCTTTTTCTTTAAATAGGAAAGTTACGCGTGCAGCTCAAGAACAGCTAGACACATTATGGCATACTACGAACATTTACCTCCATCCTAATATTCACACCTATGTCGAAAAATTGGTGTCAACTCTCCCAGATCCGCTCAAGGTACTTGGTTAATTTTCTATTTTTTTTTATTTCTTTGTTGTTAAAAAGCCTGATCTTTAGGTTGTTTACTTAGTTAACAGCGGATCGGAAGCTAACGATTTAGCCATGATGATGGCCCGGTTATACACCAATGCGCATCATATCATCTCTTTGAACAACGCGTACCATGGAATGAGTCCGTATACGATGGATCTTACAGCTCACTCGACTTGGAAATTCAATCTACCTAATGCCTCGTCCGTTTTGCACGTAAGGATTCCATTTTTGAGTAAATACTCATGATGAACAAATGATTGTTCTTTTCCTAATTATTATTTTATGATAAGCTTAAATGAACTTAGCTTAAATATGATAAGAAGAGTTGAAAATGGAAGATTTTTGCTCTGAAAGATGTCGTATCTAATGTAATCAATAACGGAATGATGAAGAATTCCGAGAAGCTTTCAAGGATCAATTCCTCTGTTGTTTTTGATTTGGAATTCGGGCTCGTGCCTCGCATAAGACGTACGATTAGCCCTTTGTCGCAAGTGTCTATTTTGTGCGTCTACACGTTTCAGTGAGATCTAGAGTGAATCTTAGAAGACAGGAATTCAAAGACGCACAGCACAAAGAATGCGCCTTTTTCAGTCGCTTTTGGTGAATCCGAACGTGTAAACACATCAGTCACGCCTTATGTTTATCAATTTTTGTAGCTAATTGGCGATTTTTTCCATTACCTTAAATAATCAGCACTAACTCAAAGCAATTTAGACATTACTAAAGTCTAATAAAGTAAATTACCATGTCGCAGGCCATGAACCCAGATCCTTACAGAGGAATATGGGGTGGGAAGAACTGTCGTGATTCGCCGGTGCAAACTACGCGCGACTGCGCCTGCGCACCTGGTCAGTGCGTCGCCGGAGATAATTATGCAGCTCAACTCGAAGAGGTGTTAAGATATTCCGCACCCAAAGGTCGAATCGCAGGCTTCTTTGCCGAGAGCATTCAAGTCAGTTAAAAAAAAAAAAAAAAGGAACCGTATTAAACCCCATTTGATCCATCCTAGGGGGTGGGCGGTACTACTCAGTTCCCTAACGGGTACTTGAAGAAAGCGTTTGACCTAGTTCGTAGCCATGGCGGTGTCTGCGTGTCTGATGAAGTAATTCCCTTTTTTATCGTTCGGAGAACCTTATCAGACAAAAATGCAACCAAATTTTAACCAAAAAAGGTGCAAACCGGTTTTGGACGCACTGGGGAACACTTCTGGGGCTTCCAGATGCATGACGTGGTACCTGACATAGTAACCATGGCCAAAGGCATGGGTAACGGTTATCCGATGGCTGCTGTCGTAACGACGCCGGAAATTAGCCGAGTTATGAGCCAAGCGTTACATTTCAACACTTTCGGCGGGAATCCGGTCGCATCAGCTGTTGGCCTAGCGGTTTTAGACGTAAAACATGACAAACGATAAAGAGTCGTATTGTCTTACAAATTTATGAGTTTAACGGGACTCTTTTTGTTACGTTGTTCGGTTTTCGGCTGTAGGCGATTGAGGAAGATCAAACTCAAGCGAATAGCCTGCAAGTCGGGACGTATTTCTTGGAAAAGTTGTCGAAATTAAGAGAGGAATTCCCGGACGTTATTGGTGACGTCAGAGGAAAAGGTTTGATGATTGGCGTGGAGATGGTGGCGGATTCGGCAACTAAAGCGCCGCTTCTCCCGGCGGCCATGATGAATATATGGGACGCTTGCAAGGAAATGGGGGTTTTATTCGGCAAAGGCGGATTTTATGGCAACGTAAAATTCAATTTCTAACTTTTTTCATTGTATCTGGCATGTGTGACTTCATTTACTTGATGTTTTCCTATTTTAGGTCTTCCGCATTAAACCACCCATGTGCGTTACGCAAGCCGATGTCGATTTCGCTATCGCCGTGTTACGTAAAGCGTTGATCGATACCAAACCACGGAAGTAAACAATCCGATTTCAATCTGACGTTGAATCGTTTTGAAACTTGCGACGGTTAAATGGGGGTTTTGTTTGTTTTGTTATACCCTGGTGATGAAAAAGAGCTTAACTAATCTTAATTAACTTGGAATGGTACAAAACACCTAGAAATTAACCTATTTTTAAAAGAAGCTAAAGTAAAAAAGACGCTATGTTTATGTTTTGTGGTGTCCTGCGCAAGCCGATGTCGATTTCGCTATTGCCGTGTTACGTAAAGCTTTAATCGATACCAGACCACATAAGTAAACAATCCGATTTCAATCTGGAATCGGATGCTTCAGTTTGAAATATGTAACGGTTAAATGCGATTGAAGAGGCGTTGTGGGGTTTTGGTCCGGTTTGTTATATCCTGGTGGTGCAAAAATGCTTAACTAATCTTTAATTAACTTCCTGAAATGGTTCAAAATACCTGAAAATTAAGAATTAACCTATTTTTGAAAAGAAACCAAAGTACAAAGGTTATGTTTGTGTTTGGTGGTGTTGTAGAACCCATTTATTAATTTTAAAAAAATGCTGTCAGATAAGTTCTGGGCAATGCATAAAGTTTTGAAATATAAAAAGTTCAAGCCTCTGTAGACGGAAAAAGAATGGTATGACAAGACTAGGAATATGTAATTTGGGGGGTTGGAATAGGAATGTTATACAAAAACTCTTTTAACGGTTCTTACATTCTGGTAAAAAGTTGTACAAGGCACAATTTGTTTATAAGAGCTTTTTGTTCCTTTCACACGATTTCTCACTTATACTGATGTATAAGGATCGCGTTTCTAGTTTTGAGCAGCTTCAAAATTTGCTTTTTTTGGTTCATAACAACAAGCAAATTTCTTTTAACATGAATGCGCTATAGTTAAGGGTTAAATATTAGGGACCGGAAGACGAATATATTAGCTTCTTTCTTTTCTTAAATAGTTTTTCCTTGTTCAATATTAGTTTTATCGTTTCACGTATTTTTAAGTTGTTCTTTTCTAAACCACAAAGGTGCTGGTCAGATTCAAGTGACTGTTCTTCTCCATTTCAGCATCCTTGGAATATAACAAGTTATTGTTCTTGGCTTCATGCAGCATGAGTATTTGGAGTTCTCGACGCGCGCGACGTACTACGTACGCCATAACTGCCACACTAATCAAAATCTGAAAAATCAACCAACATAAATGTTAGAAGTTTGGCTTTCTATTCTTAGCTAGCTTTGAATTGCTAAGTTAAATAGGTTAAAACAAAACCAGAAGTCTGACTTTTAAAAGCTTTTGTATGTTTTCTTTTGCAATAAACATCCCAACACAAAAGGTTTGGAATGAAAGTTCTAAACCGTTTTTGTTTGTATCTTCTAAAACGTAAGCTTTTTGGGACGTCTGTCGGCATCTGTCCGTTAGAGAACGTTTTAAGGTTTTTTAAACTCGTTATAACTAAAGTTTTGACTTTTGGGAGTTCTCCAGCTTCAAACCAAATTAAAACAAACAGTAATCGTGAATCATCGAGCGTCTATAGATTGAAACATTCTACTTTGGGAATTTTTAAATTACGCTTCTTTTGAAGTTCTATGTTTGCAAGGCGTCTTGGACAGTTTTTAAACAAGCCAAAGTCTATTGCGAATTACGTAGGCTTCAAAAACTATCCAATTCTCGCAAATATTTGACTTCAGAGACTACTAAGCATCCTTTCAAGCTGACTTTCTAGTCGACTTTCAAGCCAACTTTCAAGCTAAATTTTCTAGTAGACTTTTAAGCCGACTTTCAAGATGACTCTTTAGTCAACTTTAAAGCCGACTTTACAGACTACTTTAGAGACTAACATACATACTTGGATAGCGAAGACAATGTAGCCTGTAGTGGCTGTAGTCTCGTCTGTCAAGACATCTTGCATAGATCTTAACGTGCTGCCCAGGTATACATTAATGATCTGTGTTGGCAAAAGCCCTAAGGCTGTAGCTACCATATACTGTCCCAGACTAAGCGCGCTAAACTGAAAGAAAAACTTAAATTAATCCATTTCCTTTTTCTTTCGTCTAATTGTTAACATATTATCAGACAAAACTAGTAGTAGTAATAGTGTGTTTCAATTATTTTAATAGAACGAAAAGTTCGCTTACAGCAAAAACGGCGTTTTGCAGGCCAAAGGGGATCGGCGTGAGTCGAGCAAATAAAACGACTTTAAACGCTTGGGGCCCCGATATCACGTTGACGTAAGCGCGGAACGTGTCGCTGGTCAATACTCTGTTGGCAATGACAGTGGCGCAACAATGCTTGACACACAAATGAGCTATAAAAACGCCTAAGGAGGCTGTACAAACGACGGTGACGATGCCCGCAACAATGCCGAAGATGTAGCCGCAGGCTAAGTTAAGGAGAATGTATCCCCAAGTGAAAGGTAAGGACACGATTGAAAACAGAGCCACCAACATGAGGCAGATAACGAGGGGTCGCTGTTGCTCAACCCAGAGAAGAACGTAATATAAATAGTCGCGAAAATTGAAGACGCCCCAGGCCATAAAAGCGAACGTGCCTAATGTGAGCAGGCAGTGGACGACGGTCGTAGGCGAAAGACAGGAATGTTCTGTTTTGGCATTCTTGTTTACTAATGCACTTGAATCCGGATTTAAGGACAAGGACGCAACATCCCTGGTGGGACGGATAAGATTGAACTGCACTTCGTCCATTTTTTTTTAAACTACAAAACTTTAACGAACGTTATTGCACTTTTTAACTTTATTTAAAAACCAAGACACGAGAAAAGGAAAAGGACGATCAACTACTGTACAGTGACTTATTTAACATGCTTGCCCTGAGCATGTTGTGACCCATCTTCCCAACATTTTCTTATTCCAGGACTGTCGGACAAGATAGCGGGAATGTGGGTCGCGCTCACCCGATGGCGTTAGCTAACGGGCGAGCTGAAGGCATGGAGGCGTGGTCTAATTTGAATTAAACCGCGCAACTAGAATGTCACATCAGAATGTCGAGACATTGTTTAACTTCAGAAAAAGTTGTTTTAAGACTTAAGAAGTGAAAAAAAGCTGAACTTTCCTGAGTTTTCTGCATTAGTGGATGTACTTCATCGTCTTACAAGCATTTCAGGTATAAAAAAGTACAAAATAGTTTGGAAAGTACGTATAAATCTATGTGGCGAGAACGCCGCATTGAGAGAATGAAAGGCACATCTTACTGGATTTACCTAAGTTTAACACTACTAAATTTAGAGTGCTTTAGGCTCAAATCCATTATCCATTCATTGAGCTTCTGGAATATAACTTTCCGGGCGTTTTTCAGCTCCTGTGAATCATTGTCAGAGGGCGGGTACATGTCAGCGCAATGAGCAGTACCTAAAACCCATAGTATAAATCAATACGGGGTTACTGCAAGGGGGCTGAATAAGTTATTATACCATTAATATAGAGAGAACGGGGGTCTTCGGTCAGACCCAAGGCATGCCAAGGGTCAATTGAACCGTTGGGTAGGATAATGCGCTCCGACTCGAGATCCAAACCGCCGTAGAAAATGTTGGTGCGTTTGACTGCCTTTTCCAGGAACTCTAAATCGAACCTAGAGGCGAGATTAAAAACAGGCTGAGAACATGGCCAAGCTTTTACTTTGAGCCAAAAATGTCTCGACATTGTTCCACGAAATAGTCTATCGGAAACACGTGACCGAAAGGTTGTTCGTTTAAATCCGACGATTGGTAATACCCAAATTCGGTACAAGTTTGATACGTCCATTGACGGCCTATAAACACATAAGACGGAAATTTTCTAACGAAAGAGATTAAGAGACTTACCTCCTTCTGCACTGGTACTGTTCCATTTAGTGGATCGCATATCTTGCAGGAAGTTTTTATAGCGGTAGTCAAAGCATTTTTCATCACGGGTGTTCATCCACAGCGAATTAACCTTGGCATAGCGTTCTAGCGGAGAATCCACCTTCTTATCTACCATAATATCACAAACAACGTCGATAGTTATATTCGCGCCTTTAGCCCCTTCGAATTCCCTGTTGTCTTTGTTATACTGAACCACGCCCTCGAAGTTTCCCGCCAAATTCTCGAACATCGTGGCAATATCCTTTTCTGTCACATTAGTCAGCTTGTCACACAACCTATTGTCACACAAGAGTTAAAGTTGTTGAAAAAATCCAACGATTGTGTTTACCCGAAAGTCCTCTCAATTTCTTTTCGGCCATCTTCACTGCGCAAAAGAATTTCCAACTTGGAATTGGCTAATTTAATTTGTCCCGTGCACTCCCCTCCAGCTTTGCTCGTTTCCAAAGATCTGGTAACAACCGCGAGGTAATCTGAGGCCACATACGAAGTTAAATTATTTACTGTGTAAAACAATAACTTTAAAATAATCATGAGACATACCCCGGAAGTTAATGGTGGCCACTAGAGGCGCGCTAGACGCAACTCCCGCGTAGGCTAAATGGGGGTACTTTAACCGGAACCACGCAGTTAGCGAGCCAGGGTAAGAGCCGCCAAAAAGGATCCATTTAGGGTTGGTAAGGTTATATTCCTCATTTTTGGACTCGATAAAATACGCCAGATCAGCCAGCGCTTGTTGGCTGCTCAAATATTGCAGATTCTTTACGCTCATATTTCTATTTAAAGTTTTTTTTAAGATTTTGTCAATATTTTAAGTAGTTTAGGAGCTACGGGGTAGGATGGCTCTTGCCGTAGTAACGGTGCTCCAATTGGAAACAAAGCGCGCCAAAATGTTGTGCCCATGGCATCCATGCTCCTTCTACCATCCAAATGGGCTGAGCTTCACCTTCACCGCCAATCATGAGAAAAATAGGTCCATTTTTGGTGTAAAAAGTGTCGTTGGTGAAATATCGCTGCAGAAGAATGATAGTCTTAGACTCTTAAGTTAGGTCTTTGGGTTAGGCTAAACCTGGTTCCAAACACGCGTGTCCCCTGGGTTAAAGTGGTCCAGTACTTGCTCAAACCATTGGTCGTCTGGTAGTTTACGATCCGCGGATACAGACTTAAGTTTTTTGGAAAAGTCGCGCCCGCGATAGAAATGCCTCCATGCCGAGCTAAAACTCAAGTTCAGAAGTAACGCTAAACAAACATAAAATAGTCTATTCATTATGAACTTTAGAGTATTCTAATTAGTCAAAAACAGTCAGACAGTAAGTCAAAACACCAAGGTAAACAGATCCACGTGGTAAAACCCTAAGGCTAACAATAAAAGAAGAAATTGCTCCTTAAATCCGTGCAATTCGCAATACAGCCAATATAGCTATCAGCTTTATTTTTCAATTAAACAGAGTATCAGTTAGTTCATAAAGTGAATTACGTTCTAGCATAAATCTGCTTAAATTTATTAAGAATATTTTAAGGCTATTTGATTTCCTTGAAAGTTAGTAAGTGCCTTTGAAAATAAACTATTTGCTATACCTTAGTAGTGTAAAATCATCCCCTTACTAACAGGTTCATAGAACTACCACCGATGGCGGTATAATTCAAACCTATGGTACTGTACGCGAAGGGAGAGTGCTTTGGCTTCCTCTATTGCTATCTATATCTTTATTATTCGTTTTGGCGCGCAGCAGATGTTTTCGAACGTTTCCACAAAAGAACATGGACGACAACAGTAAGGAAAACTCCTACCTACAGACATGTCAACAATCAAAAGTCTGCCTTCTTCAACAATTAAAATAATAAAAAGTTCGCAAGTGATCTTGTCAGTTGCAAGCGTAGTGAAAGAACTAGTGGAGAATGCTTTAGATGCTGAAGCAACAATAATAAACATCAAACTGGTAACTTTTTCTAAATACTAAAACAATTATACTTTGACCCAGACTGAAATCTCTAAGTTTAGGAGAATGGAGGACTACAGAAAATCGAAGTCAGAGACAACGGGCAAGGCTTAGACCCGGAAGATGTCCAAGTGATGGCTCAACCCCATTACACTTCCAAAATCCAAACTCACGACGACTTGCAACGCTTATCGACTTATGGTTTCCGTGGCGAAGCTTTGGCAGCTGTCTGCAACGTCTCAAACTTCTCTGTTATCACTAAACGCGAGCTGGATGAGTCTTCCGTGACGTATACGATGAATTCCAATGGGGAAGTCAAGGAGCAGAAGCTTTCCAACCTCGGAAAGGGTGAACTACCAATTCTTAATCCATTTTTAATTATAAATGTTTTTTCTTTGAATTTCAGGGACTTCGGTTATCGTTGAGAACATTTTTAAGAACTTGCCAGTCCGTCGCAAACAGCTCCAAGAGTCAAAACGTTGTAAAAACGAATTAAAACTAACCGAAGACCTACTATTAGCTTACACCCTGATCCATCCCACGCTCTACGTGACCTTACACCACAACCACCACATCATTTGGCAAAAACCTCGTACCACTAGCTTAAATGACAGTTTGGCGCATCACTTCAGTCGCCCAGTGGCTCAGAACTTGTCTGTGGCGCGAAATAACGATTCCAACATCAATGTCGAGTTGCATCTCCCCTTGCCCTCAGCTCCCATCGAGCTATGCTTCCGACAGAAACCGGACCGACTCTTCCTTTACGTCAATAAGCGCCCTGTGATCGACAAAGACTTGATTGAGGTACTTTTTTCCCTCGTCTTAACGCAAATTTTAATTACATAATTGTAAAGATTTTTTTTTAGGTTGTTAAAGAGCTTTATGGATCGTCATGGGGCTCTACGAGGGAACCTCTCTTTCCCATTGGTGTTATAATTATAGAAGCACCAGCGTGCAGCTTGGATGTGAATCTAGAACCCAGCAAAACTCGTGTTCTTTTCGCCAACAAGGTAAAAAAATAAAATAGCTAGAATCGACAATCTTAATTACTTTATTTTTGTATTTTTCTGCTAATAGGATTGCGTTAAGAACCTTATCCGCAACACACTCCAAACCCATTGGATGCACATTCCTATTCCTACACGATCAGAGCATGACTTTCCTGTTAACCCTGATCGAATAATTGAGCCTGTAAGGCATCATATCGACTCTGTTAACCCTTTAGGGCCTGAATTAGCTGCAAATCAAAGCGCAAACCCTGAAATAGAAGCACTTCAAAGCCATAAGACAATTTTCGAGGCATTTGGGAATAAGAAGCTGGATGAAGTGGATCAGCACCGTGGATTTCCCTTTGCGGAGATGTCGGCAACAGGAAAGCGAGTTAGTCCACTTCCAGAAAAAAGCTCCAATTCCTATGCCGGGCTGCCAGACGGACTTGGTTTTAACTCGAAAGACCATGCGCCTTTCGATTTCACTCTACCCTTCCGTTCTACTACCCCAAATGCTGGAGTTCCGGTAGAAGTGGACTCTTGGAGCAGAGGAACTACAACATTGAATGGCAAAGTGATGAATGTAGGTTAACTTTATTTTTAATTGGAATTAATTCGTAATTTTAATTTTTTTTCGTAGCCTGTGGGGTTGGTGAGAGGCTATTCTTCACTGCCCAGGGATAAAGAGTCCGCTCCACCTCCGAAACGATCCAAACTTTCGTTATTTTCTGCTCGCCAGCCAAAATTGGACAGTTTTGACACGTGGTTTAGTGATCGAGTACCGAGTCCGGCCGTTTCTTTACCTCCTAGACAAAATCCTGTACCTGGTACTTCTAAATTTCAATTCAACTCAATTTAACTCAAATTTTTTAGAATTTCTTTATCAGTTGAATTAGATCCTTTACATTTTGATATTTAAAAATATTTTTGTTAATTCATACTTCTTTATCTAATTGTCTTTACATCCTAGTTGCAGTGTTCGAGTCGGCTGCGTCGAGAACGCTTATGGATTACTTTCCTGGTGAAACCAGGAAACCAAACCGTGATGAAATAGAAAAACCAGTTGAAGCACGGTAAGGATTTTATTATTATTTTTTTACTAAGAAACTTCAGTTCTTGGGTCTAATTTATCAATTCCTTACATCTCAGTTGACTAATTGGGTCATTATTTATCTGCAGAGCTACTCCTCGTGCGTTAAGGAAGCAGAGCGTAACTGATCGAAAGGAAATTCCTGCGTTTAAGAAGTCGACTGCGCTTGATTTCTGCCTAGATAACTTAAAGAACCAAGTGCACGTGGAAGAGCAGTCAAGAGAATTAGTTGGGAAAGTAAATGAGGGATTTTGGGTAGTGAACCGCGATAATAGTTTGTCGATTTGGAACCATTCTCGTATGCAAGAGGTTGTCTTGTATCGGCATTTGTTGGCCGAGTTCGAGTTACCTAGTGAAGAGCATCAAAGCGTGTTTCCGAAGTTGGATGCCACGTAAAGTGAAAGTTTTCGATTGTTTTAATTTTGTTTTATTTAATTTTTTCGTTTTATTCTAGTCTGTTGGGTAGTGAGCTTTGGAGCTTGTTGCTGTCTTTGGAAAGCGAGTTTGAATCAGAAACCACGAGTGTGGTAACCGACAAACGTTTAGTGTGTAACGGATACTCTATAAGGATCGAAGGCATGAAAAATGATGAATTTTTGGCATTGGAATAATCGTTTTAACGATTTGTTTATTTATTTTGTGAAATAGAGGATGGCACACCATTTGCCATGGTTCTGAGCGGGCCCCCAGATCTGGCAGAGATTAAAGAAATCTTGCAATGCATTGCAAGGAATCCTAAATGTACAGTGGAAGAAGCTCGCACCCTGAGAGCGAAGCAGTATTGTCAAGTAATCACTGAATTCAGTACCCATTTAAGCTATTTTCAACTATGGCGCGTTGTTAGGAAGAAGCCGTTCGGCAGTCTCAAATAGCGCAACTGTCTTCCAACGACGCGGAAGAATTTGCGGATTTACTTGAGGCGTATTTAGAACTCAGATCTCACTATGACAAGCAAGTCTCGTGCTGCTTACACGAGCGCTTGGTTGAAACCTCGTTAGGCTGTCTAGATGACATCACTTGATATCACCTAACGCTTTAAGGCCACGGTATACTTCAGCTAGTTGATCTTTTTGTTAAAAGATGACGCTGATCAACTACTTGAAGTATACCGTGGCCGTCTCTTTCGAGCTTGGGATATGAACAAGCTCATCCCAAAATTAGCCACAACGGAGTAAAATTGAACAAACAAACACATGTATATATACCCACACATATTGAAATGATAGAGGCGTTCACATCACTTAATAAACGCTGTCGCGCGTGTAGCGATATGAACGAGCTCACCCCAAAATTTGTCAAATAGGAATAGAAAGAACAGTATACATTACCCACACATAATTTAAAATGATGGGGCGATACAGGTTCTGACATACTACTGTATTCTCCACTAGAATGATATACAGAACAGAGCAAACATGATCATTTAGCTAGTTTCATCCCGAATTTTCCACGCGTGACCCCCAAGCGACCTTTCTTTCTTTTTTCGTTTTAAACGCAGCAATTACGCTAACAACTAATTTATCTTTCTTTACCTTAACGTTGTTTCTTTTGACTAGTTCAGATCGCTGCTTGTTTTTTCGTTCAGGTGTTTTTTCGTAGTGTTGAAACCACCCGTATTTTTGGTTGTAAGGTTCTGTTCTAATCGTTCAGTTCTTTCCCCTTCCCTTTTGCATTTCTCGTTTTCTTTTTTCTTGTCTTTGGTCTCGCTAATAATCTAATAAATCTGTACAAACTTTCCTACCGCGGAATTTTTAACAACAACAAATAACAACAAGGTGGCACCGCGTAGGCCGAGTGCCGCTACGGCGGCGAAATTCGTTGTGTCCCTATAGTACGGGAGTTTTTTTTGCAGAAAGTGTTTAGGAGAGAGCGCGAGAGAGATAGAGAGACAGGGTTATTGACATACACAACTGGAGCAAGGTTGGAAAGGTTTAACCTAACATGAAATGAAAATCCAAAAAAGGGATAACCACAGCTGGCGCTAAGGAAAGTCAACTAAGCACGAAAAAGACAATCTCAAAATTGTTCATGTCCACGCAGCAGCATAGGGTTGTTAACTTGCATAGTGAAAGTCGTCGTTGCTCAAACGGGTGGCTTTTTGGGGCCGCATACAAGCTTTCAAAATAAAAATGGAATCAAAAAGTTTCGTTTGCCCCACTAAGATAGGAGAGAAGGGGAGGGAAAGGGTTCTTTTTTTAAGAAACAGGGCAGCACAGGTTTTTATTAATTTTTTACGTACGTACTGTACTTTACTGTACGTACTGACAAGAAACGGAAAGAAAACCTTTCACCCATGCAGATATTGTATCCCACCCTTCTTTCTTTACTGAAGGACGCATTTGCTTTCGATTTGTTGTTTCAGTTCGTTGACTTGCGTCTCTAAGGTGTTCTTCAGCTCTGCATAATTATAAAAGTACGAATTGAAACAATTAGAAAAGAAAAACGAGTGCAAAATTAAAGAAATTTAAAAGATTTTTTTTTTAAATAATTTTTAAAAAAGTAATAGACAGAAATGATTCTTACTTGTAAATTCATCTTGGTCCTCTTCTTCCGCTTCGCGGGCTAATTCCTCTGGGGTCTTTTTCTTACGCATCAACGGATTAGGGTCAGGATCTGTGTGGGTTTCTGTAATTTCTTCCTTTTTCTTAATGTTATACTGCAAAGAAAACAAACCAGGGCTGTAATTCTCCGAACTCACTCAATTAGGATTTCTTCTTTTTTTTTCTTGGGAGACTCCTAATTATTGAGGACTCGTATTATTAATACCTTTTCTCTGATATCTTGCCTCATTTTCTCTCTCTCCTCTTCCATTTTTCGATGTTTTTCTTTACGTCGGTCTTCGGCTTCCTTAATCGCCTCCAGACGCTCTCTTTCGGCCTCCTCATCCTTCTCCTTGGAGTCACCGTCTTCCGAGTCGCCACCTCCCAGATTACCTCAAATAAGGAAAGACACGCAAAATCCAATAACTGTGTACCTTATTTCTTAATTGAATTTAAAAGCTGTAGCTGCCAAAGGGAACGGACAAATAATAATTAAAAGCCTTTAATCACAGGGACAAACACAGGCGTTAGATTTATTCGTAGCGACGAGGAGAGAAGGAATGCAAATAAAAGGCCGTAAATACTTAGTTTGCTACCCATCATCTGTTTCGCGACAAAGGCGGCCATCTTGGATCAGTATCGCTTTACGCGCAACCTGTCAACAGTGAAAAATCAGTATTGAAATCTCGAACTTTCCAAAGTTACGCTGTAGTGTAAACAAGCCCTGCTTCTATTGAATTCTCTAAGTATTTATTGGAACTTTTAGTAAAACTAGTTACTTATACGTAAACAAATTACGTAAATTTATACCCATTAATTATATAAGTTGTTTACTAAAAAGGTAACTAGGAACAATTCCAGTTACCAACGTTATGTTTAAAACAAGGGGCACACACTTGAAATGTAACGGTTTCCAGACTTGAAAGCTCAAAAATGTTCCAATGGATGGCTATATATTCAAGCTTTGAATTAACATCCTATACAATGGCTATAATGAAACGAGCTTTTTGCATATTAGGAGTAATAAATGGTTTTTCTTAATGGCTGTTGCTAGACGTATAAACGAAGGTTTTTGGAGGGGCGGAGGAGCGTATGAAGGACTCGTTAGTTAAGGGGCGACTCTTACTGTACACCCAAGTTATTATTATTCTTTTTTTTTCTGAGTAATCACCAGTTAGTGAAGCGGAAAGCAAAAGAAAGTGCCGGATGGGTGTATCCTAAAGGGGTTTTATCGGATGATAGCAACTGGATATATACTGAAGGCACCCTCAGAAAAGCGCATGTCTTCACTCAACACTGCAGCAACGCACAGCATCGATTTTTTCTATACGTGCGTCCTTATACTCGTCTCCTACTATCTTTTACTTGAGCTATTTTATAATAAAAAATCTCTTGCTTCTACTCCTCTCTTAATAAATTATACCACGGATTGCGCCCTAAAACTTTTACAGGCTGCTTGGATCGTTATTTCAATGTCTTGCTCCGTTAGGAGTTAGTATGTTCCAAAACAACAAGAACATACCAAAAAATCTTAAACTGTTTCAAACCTGCACTAGTCCCGAAGCTAACTCTACATCTACTAATTCTATCTATTAAGCATGAATTAGAACTTAAATTGTAACGAACAACAAGATTATTAGTTATGAAAGAAATAGCGAAAACAGTCAAGAAATACTGTTATGTGACACTTTTTCAGCAGCAATTTCACACTTGAACAAGAACCCAGACCGGTTTCTTGTCTTCGAATGCAGAAATACTGGACGTTCGGAACACGTAAGATGGGTTGAAGGAGTTATGTTACCTTGTCTGTCACAACTGAAAATTCGTTGGGAGTGAACGGTAAGGGCAGTATCGTGCTTGGTTTGGGTTTAGAAAATTATCACAAAAGCAACACCCGGACTTAAACGTGGTATATAATGGCAGTCAGCTTCTTGGAAAGTACCGAGTTGGAGCAAAAGTACGGTACTCGGTAGAGCTGACACTAGCAGAAGACTTGGGGTGGAGGGTTAGTTTTGCGTCGGCGCTAGCACGAGCCATAGATTTGCCCCTTCCCACTCACCCACTTTTTTTTATCCTTTACCACTTTGTGAGGCGGATGGGAGTATTTTCACCCTGGAACTTTTTCACCCCCACCCACATACCAAGACTAGGTTATTGATTACACGACCCGTGCACGCAGGACTTTGCTGCCAGTTGCACAAAATCAGTAATACACAGCGTATATACCCGGCACACACACAACACACATGCCCCATTTAGTTAGAGCATATACACACACACGCTGGCCCACTTTCTGCTTGCCTTCTTTGGAACTGCTGTTATCACATTGATATTTTGGCAGAATTCCCCACATGAAGCTGGACACGAGCATAGGATGAGTGGCGATAAGAAAATAGTATGACGTGTACTATTCACTCCATTTCCGCTCATGGTTTGTTATAAAAGACGGATGTATCGTTGGTTGAGACCTCAAAGAGTTAGTATCGATTATTAAGGTCCTAAATGGGTTTCGCCGTGTGCGATTTAATTGGCATGGAAGTTTATGCTTTCGCATGTTTACGCTTGTAAAAACGATCAGTAGGAAGAATTAGATTTCAGTCAAAAGAATTCCCTATGCTATATAACCCGAGTAAATCGACCTTCGGGACATCAAAATCTGATAAGGACGATTTTGCAGTGTTTAGCCGTTGTAATCTGGACTTTAGCAACACTGAAATTGCAGTAAGGGCGACTTTACTATGCTAAGCCGTTGTAACTTGGGCTTTACTAACACTGTAATTACGATAAGGGCGATTTCTCTATGCTTGGCCTTTGTAACTTGGGCTTCAGTAACATAGAAATTGCAACAAAGGGCGATTTTGTATGTTAAAATGGGGAAAAATCAACCATATTATTTCCCAGGTAAATTTAAGAGATTACATATATGAAAGGCGACCCTTATGAACTTCAGGCGAAGTGCACATCCACTTTTAATATTGGATATACTAGAATTCTAAAGATACAATACTTAAAAACGAAGGAAAGAAAGGTCAGGGCTATCGATAAATAGTGAATGCGATCTCCGTTTAGCACAAGTGCTCTTTTCTAAATATTCTAGTGTTTGTTTAACCTTCTGCGGCATTGGCAT
Organism: Lepidurus apus apus; assembly: GCA_022832285.1. Taxonomy (NCBI): domain Eukaryota; kingdom Metazoa; phylum Arthropoda; class Branchiopoda; order Notostraca; family Triopsidae; genus Lepidurus; species Lepidurus apus. The sequence continues at coordinate 26,755 of JAGJRO010000199.1, read as the reverse complement.
GTCCATTCGACTTGGCATTTCTATTCTAGCTTCTACTAAAAAAAATATCTGAAAATCGACGGAACACATAAAATTGTATGCTTTTTCTTTCAAGGAAAATTTAGGAAAGTTAATAATTTGTCTGGAAATTAAATATTTTTACTTATCGCATAATAATTCACTATACAATCGGTGACAATAAATTAATCTACAATCAATTTACATTGCTTCCAACACCATCACACAGTAATAACACTGCAGGATTACTGCTATTCGATATCGGAGTGTGTAAAACGGTCAGGGAACTCGCATATGCCCGAATGTTTATCCAATTTCTGCAGCACACATCTATAAAAATAGGAGTATGAAAAAATGTGGAAAGATCGTGTAGAATAACTGTCCAAATCGTATGCCTACAGCAAGAAATGTTGCGACCGAGACATCGGAAAGGATCGCTTTCCACCCGGAGGGCAGTTGGTAATGAAGCAAGGCGCACAGTGGATCAACTGCACACAGACTACCAGGAGCAATAATACGAATGCCGGGTTAGCCATTTCTGTTTGTTTCTTAGAAATGTTTGGCCCTAGAAATAAGGAAATATTCGGTTTAAGTTTTTAGAAACTATGTCTACGAAAATCTTTGGGAGAATCTTCGATCTATAGCAAACTACTAGCCTGGACTGGTACACACCTTGGTCAGTGGTAGACTACACATTCAGTTCAAATCTTCCTCGCAATATATAAAGGTGGCGAAGGTTGGCTTCTTGGCTTCCTTTTCATTTAAAATTAAACGAAAACACGGGGCAAATTGAATTGACACGGCTAAGAGTAAACAACTTGACCTGTTCGGTAAGAAACTCTTTCGTCTCAGCTTGAACAGTATACTTGTCATTAGAAGAATGACGTACATTCCCAACTCCTGGAACTCCTGGCGAAGTGGCACTGTAATCCTATTTCTTACCCTCAAAGAAATTTATCTCTTACCTCTTTTCAACTGGGATTTTTTTTTTACTTTTTTCACCAAGAAAATTATTTTTGCATGAAAGGTCGGGACATTTATTGCATTTCTGCAGCTTTCAGTATTTCCCAAGTCAGGCTACTCCCAGAATTCTTATAGACATTTTCGCCTCTTTTCTTCCAAATTTTTTTAAGATGTTCCTACTCTTCTCTCCAACTTAATGCATTTTCAGCCATTCAATTCTTTCAGTCCTTTCAGCAGTTTAGGTACCGAAAAACTGTCGAGTGCTCTCGCAGAAATTTCATCGAATTTTGGACATTTGGCCAATCTGAGGGGCTCTCAGGACTGCTCTTTGAAGTGCAAAATGAAACGGTCTTTTATGTAGTTCGAGGACTTGAAGGGTTTTTTAAAAATTAACTGACAGACTACTTTTCTTTAGTCTTTTAATCGTGTGCAAGAAGACCGTCTTTATGTTTAAATTAATTCATTGTTACGACAACAATAACAATGAACTATTCAACAGTGTTAGAACCTTCGAATATATCCTTGCATCGCGCTATCACAGCGCTTCTAGGGTATGTTACTGTAATTGGTTTCAGTGTTTTATACGGTTGGTTTTCCTCATGTGATCACTAAGTGATGCGTGAATTATATATAACACAGCTAGGTAACCCAAACGTGGCTTGGAACACAACACGCGTATTAAATGCGTTGCACGCTAGAACGTAATTGTCTTCAGATGTATACCGTTGTAGCTGTCATTTTGGTCCAAGATGGCGGCAGGAAGTCGATGCATCTGGTCAACTTTAAGTTAACGATTAGAGCTCACTTCAGACAATTTGAAGCATCTGCCTTTACGAAGTAGAATAGTGACACTCCCTAAAAAGGTTTATTTAAAGACTCCTAGTTAAATCACTAGGAAAGTAGTTTATCTACGTGTAATTTATGTCCATTTCTAGTTCAGTTCCGGTATTTACCCCACGCAATGAAGTACTAGTCTCGAATGTAACACAAAAAAGAGAATTGCTAAAAGCAAACGTGGCAAGATATCCAGACCATGTTCATCACCAAAAATCAACCACGATTGCATTGCAATCAAGGCAAACTGATTGAAACTAAATAAAAAAATGCGTTTATTTACGTCGAAAAGATGCACATCTTTTGCGCAGGAATTACAAGCGGAGGGGAACAATTACAAAACCATGCTTCAAAAAATTTCGTACTTCAACATAAAAGACCCCCAGAAAAAAATATGATCGGCTTAAGAATACCATTAAACTAAAAAAAATTCCTCTTTTTTCATTTTTGGCTCCTTCCATTCCTTTTTTCTTGTCCTTCATGCTTTAGTGCCCTTCCACTTCGGCTTTTACCGTCGACAATGCTGGCGCGGCTACAAAAGGAAGAGAAAAAATAAAATAAAATTCCAACAAGCCTCGCAACAAGTCTTTTGATTCCATATCAAGTCCGCATCAGACGTTAATGGATAAAAGAGGGTAGAACTTACGACTCTGATCCTCTTTCCCACTCGCTTCGTCCGTTTTCTCCGCTTTCTTTTCAGCTTCCTTCTCGCCCTTGGCTTTGTCCTCTTCGGCTTGTTCTCCGTTTTCCGCGCCTTCCGTACGGGCCTTCTTCCGATTTCCTTTGTAAGTCCTTTTCGGTTACATAGCCAAATACAAAAAAGGGGGAAAATAAAACAAATAAGATTAACACAAGAGATCTATAAAAAGAAACCAATCCTCTTTTTTTCCCCTTACCGCTGGTCTCTCCGACTGCCCTCTTCATCCTCCGAGTCGCTAAACTCGTTATCCGGCGCCACTCGCTTGTCCGACGCTCTAATAGAAATACGCTCATCCGGATTAGCCTTTTCTTCATCATCCGTCTCATCGTTTAACGCATCTTCGGGGATGCCTATCAAGAAAATAAAAAATAGCAGTAATAAGTCTTCAATCACTTTCAATCAAGTATCAACAATAACTTCTTTGGATTTCTTTTTACATTTCGAACCTCTTCCAAAAAAAAAATGGAAAACTAAAATATATAATAATAGAAGTACTTTGCATCTGAACTCCAGGAGCGTGAGGCAGCATACGCAGGTTCTCAAAGAGCCTGGTTTTGATCTTCTCCAAGTACTCTGGCGTGTTCTGATTGGCCATATTGGACGGCGAGATGTGGAGCTTGAAATCCGGGCCGAAATACTCAAAGTAGTCGTTGTAAGGGAGCTCGTTAGCGATGTCCGAGTTGAGAGCCACGGCAGTTTCATAAGTCCAGCATCGTGCCACGTTCCTAATCGTGTACCCTCCGCCGCCGACGAGCAGAAGTGGCAGATTGTACTTCTTGACGAACTCGACGCATTTGGCATGTCCTGGAACGAAATTAATTCATTAGTTTCTTTCTTTCTTTTAAAGCGGAAGTCTTTTTAAAGATCGTACAGGGATTTGGCATGCTTGGAACTTGGGCTTTAGTAATAAGTAAATTGCGATAAGGGCGCTTTCCTATGCTTAACCCTTGAAATTTGAGCTTTAGCAACAATGAAACTGCGATAAGGGCGATTTTCCTATGCTTAACCGTTGAAGTAACAATGAAAATGCGGTAAGGGCTATTTTGCTATGTTTAGCGGTGGAAACTTAGGCTTTAGTGACACAAAAATGCAATAAGGGCGATTTTGCTACGCTTAACCGTTAAAACTTGGGCTTTAGCAAAATCAGAAGAAAAGCAATGGGTATAATACCTTTTAAGGTCAGATTGAAGCATCCCAGTCGGTCGCCTGTCAAACTGTCAGCGCCGCATTGGAGCACGACAGCGCTGGGTTGGTAAGTTTCCATAACTTTGGACATGATCGGTACGAAGATGGATTCGTAGCCTTCGTCGTCGATCCCGTCGCGTAAGGGGAAGTTGACGGCGTAGTACTTGCCTTTACCGGCGCCGATATCTCTCAGATCGCCCGTACCGGGGAAATACTCTCCGTATTTGTGGAACGAGACGGTCATAACGCGATCGGTGGTGTAGAACGCTTCTTCGACTCCATCGCCGTGATGGATGTCGATGTCAATGTACAAGACGCGCTGGTGGTACTTGAGCAGCTCCAAAATGGCCAGTACAATGTCGTTCACGTAGCAGAAACCAGAGGCTTCGGATTTCTTGGCGTGATGCAGACCTCCGCCCCAATTGACGGCGATATCGGTGGCTTGTTTATTCAGTTTCACGGCGCCAGCCACCGAGCCGCCAGCTGAGAGTTGGCAGAACTCGTATAAACCGTCGAAAACGGGGCAATCTTCACCGACATTGACTTTAAAAACAAACAAAAATAATTTTCCAATTAATTTTCCATTTCCTTAAAGGAAATTTAAGCTGGCTTCTTACAGCGCTGCATCTGCTTGTTGTATTCAGACATGTTATCCGGTCGAATGCTCCGGAGGAAGCGGATGTAATCGTCGCTATGGAATTTAGTCATTTCTTCAGCAGTGGCTTTGTGCGGTCTCTATTAAAATTGTAAAAAATAATAATAATGAAAACGCAATTTAAAGGTGTTGAGAGGATCCAAACTTACGTAGATTTCCATCTTCCGGTACAATCCATAATTGAGCAGAAGGTTATGGGTCATGCGTATACGGTGGGGTTTCATGGGATGTCCTTGGCCATAGTAATAGTTTCCAATATCGCCTTAACAGAAATAAAATTTAGTTAATATCACTTTATCTTATTTAATTTATTTAATATCCCTTCAGTTTATTAGTTATATTTTTTTTTAGTCTTGGAACCCTTACTTTCTGTTTATTAACGGTTGTGTAATTTCTTTTTACTATTTGGGGATAACTGTACTTGTGGATAGTTCAGGTATGGAAGATCAAAACATGGCACGGTAGTTTTGTTATATTTGGTTAAATTTGGGTAATTTATCAAGAAATTTTAGAAAAAAATATGTATTAAGCTGGTTCACAATAGTTGATAGAGATTTGTTAAGATTCCAAGCTTTTATAATGGGTATTTCAAAGAAAATGCCATGAGAAAAGGGCGGGTGGGACGTCATCCGCACCTTTTTAGCACGCCACCAAGTGATTCACTCCAATAGGTTTGGATGACGAGTAACTTGCTCCAAAAGAGAGCTATTTTGGGAATATTTAAGTTAAAAATGAAGCATTGAAGTAATAAAAATGGTTTATTAATTAGTTGAAAAGAAATGCGTAATTTTCTATGAGAATAAAACAGTAATAAGAAGCAAATAAGGTAAGAAAAAATAAGTCAAACAAAGGCGAACGGAACTTACTGTCGTAATAATAGCAGACTCGCTTCTTGCTCGGCGTCTGCGACATTGCTAAATAAAGGGGAAAATATCTTCCCCTTTTACTGGTTAGAAACTACGCTAGAAAAAAATGGTGCAGAGAAACAACGGAATTTTAACCACGCGTATGTAAACTATAAGCAACAATCGTCCTTGTTGGCATTTCGCTTTGCGCTCTTGGTAAATGCAGGGAGTAGGGCTTTTATAAGGTGACTCCTAACAAACTGTAACACTGGACGCTGCTTTCAGTGCCGTCAGACTTGAGCGTCAAGTGGCAAAACCATTTAACGCGCCAGATTTGAATTTCACGTTAATCTTTCTCTGAACGTAAATGTAATACAATTTAGTTTGAATCCACTTAAAATATTCACTATTATTACAGCATGAATTGTATTAAGCTCTTACATATAGATTGAAAATATAGTTTACTGACTAGCGATCAAGAGTGCGCTAATTACCAATAAAATGTCTTGAAATGTTCTTTATTTTCATTACGAAAGACACTTCAAACATGATAGTAAAATGCAGTGTAGGATATGACTAAGTAAGAGTTAATATAGATATACTTAAAGATACTTAGGATATACTTAAGTGAGTTAGAGAAATACTTCGGCGAAATATAAAAGAAAATGTCAAGTTCGGTTAGAAAAATGCCACTAGATGGCCACAGTATTCCTTTTTCGATTAATTTCCTGCTTTCCCTTTTTCTCCGCGTTCCAGCGGCAGTTATTTTCGTACGCGGTACTCTGCATCGCACCACTAGTGATAGTTTGGAAAAGCAGTCTGACGGCCCTGTTCTTCCTGCTGCATCTTCTTTGTATAGTACTTTTAGACCCATAATCTCTGATAACCCGAAGTTGTAAAAAATGAGTGACCGTGACGAAGACATGTACCGTCAATACTCGCGTAAAAACCGCTCCGCGTCGGTTTGCCTGGCCAACACAGATATCCCGTGCAGTTATATCGGCGAGAGAGTGCAGAGGGAAGGGGTGAATATTCCCGTGACCAAATACGGTAGTGGCAATGTTAGCAAAACCTACGATTCGCCTGTTGGCACTCCGTCCGGTAATGCTCGACATAAACAAAGACACGCGGCGCGCCGTTCAAAAAGCGACCGGATACACGGGCAGAACCGACCCTTGGTTCAACGCCGAACCGATGGCCACCACCCACTGGACCTGGCCGCCGGATCGGACCTCTCCGGAACCGAAGGCTCATTGCAGCAAAGCGAGGAGCAATCCTACAATCCCTTCTTGCTAAAGATGCCCAGTACCTCTCGTTTGACGTACGACAATAACGGTGGTGGTTTTAATGACACTCCCGACGCGACCCCGCCCACCAGTCGTCGCGCCAAGTTCTCCAGCATCACGATTACCCAGCAGCAGAGTTCAGATATAACTATGGCAATGGCTGGAGGAGGGCAGCGGTCCAGCCCCGGTTCGGGGGCCAAACCGTCGTTAGCCCGGCACGCTTCCTCCAGGAACCCGGCAGACAAGTCGCCCGCCTGTCGGATGAGACAAGTCCAACTGAAGCGGACCAGCTCCACTCGTCAACCCGCCGCCAACCCGCCTGGCGGAGCACAGAAGATTGGCCCTAAGTACGGGTACTTGGGCATACCTGACGGCGAGGACTCTAATAACTTTGCTTCTGGCAATCAATTCCAAAGCCAGACTGAAACTGACACGGAAGATTCGCTCTGCATCCGATCCTTTAGTTACACCTCCAAAGGTGAGTGTTCCTTCCTAACCCAATTAACTCCACTAACTCTATTAGCTCAAAGACACTCAATTAGCTCTTTCACTACTAAAATGTAGAAACTACTGCAATTATAATTCAAGATAACTATTGAATTAATACGATATTGCAATCTAATAAATGCAATAAATACTTAACGTTCAGAAATATAAAATTTCCAAATAACTAAACTATCAAAATTGGAATTAACTAACAAATTAGCAAGAAAAACAAATTAAACTAAAAAATTAGGAATATGTTTAAATACGTTCAAAAAGCTTTGAAAAAAAATGTTAAAATTGGTTGAATTAAGTAAAGCAGTGTATCGACTATGCGCAGCTGTAGTAGCAATCGGCAGTAATAGTGCTGAGCTTGCAAATCTGAAAAGGTGGAAATACTTTATTCCAGTTCTACATAACAACCTAATCATCAGGAATGGAATAAATGTATGCTAACATATCCGCTTTTTCAGGCCGTTCGCAGTAATATCCTCAGAACCGCTAAGAGCGGCATTTTTGAGCTATTTATAGATAGTTGCCTCTTGCAGCTTGCGTACATGTATTAATAGAAAACTACGCACCCCCACTTCAACTTTACTTTGCGAACAAAGTATCCAACACGCAAAATGTAATAAAATTACGGGGTATTATTCATTTTCATTTTCTTTAATAGGACTAGTGAACCGCGGCGATTCATTCCGAAAGAAAAGGAACTCAGGTAAGAGGGGGCGGGAAAAACAATCTTCAGAAATTCATTACATGGAAATTCCTAAAGTAACAGTAATTTACACGGTTTGGCACAGACTGCAGAAGCTCGCAAGCCATTGCCAGCAATAAACCTGTTCAACATGCAGAAACAAGAGGCAAGAGTTACCGAGTCACCATTGTTGGCGTTCCAGGCGTGGGGAAAACTGCACTGTTGAGCCAGTTCATGACGTCAGAGAGCATTAACGCATACGACCGTCAAAAATTAGGTAAAGCCGATTCCCTCCTTCCTTTTAGCAGAATTAACATGAACAACCAATTCCTCTTTCGCATATATTACTGCATACGAGTATACTTGTTCAGTAATTTTTCATCAAAAATCTGTAGCTGCGTGGGAAAGCAGCTGAGGTTGTAAACAGTTTACTTAAGCGGATGTTATTCAAAGCACCCCAAAGGAAATATTACTTTACGAAACGAAAACACGTTGGGGAGTTTATAGAGTGGCAGGAATACTAATTACTGCCTGCCTAGGTTAATAATACCTATATCTATAATTTTAATCTTGGCAGACGAGGATGGAACTGCGAGCACGATTTCCGTCATGTTGAATGGAGAAGAATCCGAGCTGTTCTTTACCACCCTATCGAACATGAAAGTAAACCTTGAACCTCTTACTTATTGATGGGAAAATGTACAAGAAGAAGCTAAATGAAGAGCATTCACTTTAGACCAATCTGGACCGAAAGGAGCTGCCAGATGCGCTTGTTATGGTCTACAGCGTGGTTGACAAAGCCAGTTTCACGCGGGTTGAAGACGAACTAGCCCGCTTACGAAACTGGGATGTTCTAAAGAACCGGGCTGTTATCATCGTAGCAAACAAAATTGACCTCGCACGAAGTCGAATGATTTCTACGCAAGGTGAGTAAATATTTTTTCATTTTATGGTGTCGATAAATAATAAAAGCGCCATGTAGTGGCTTGCAAATAGAAATAAATAATTGAAAAAGCCATCTAGTGGATATAAATGTAGACTAGAATAAATTTAATGTTCAAAATTATAATTCTTAAATGTTTTAATTGATTTCCATAGATGGAAAATGTCTGGCCTGCGCCTACGAAACAAAGTTTACGGAAACTTCCGTGGCTATAAACCACAATGTGGACGAATTATTGGTTGGCATCTTGAAACAGATTCGAATTAAAGAATCGTTAAGCGAAACCGGCGACTTACAAGATTCTCATACCAGCACTAGTTGGCTCCGGAGCAAAAGTCTAACCCGTGCTAGCATGAAAGCCAAGCAAATGCTGACCTGGGTCTTCGGCAAGGATGATGACCAGTTCAAAAATTGCGAAAACCTGCAGATCCCTTGAAAAAAAAACACACATACCGAAAACTCCTCTCGTTTTTGCCAATATACACAACCACGCCTTCACACACCCATTCATTCTGCAGCTTCTCTGGATACAATGAAACAACTAGTCTGTAATTAGTAAGAAACTTGAGCTATACACCCATACAAGCTTGTTAGCAACAAAAAATTCAGGATTTTTTAATAGTGGAAAAGTAAAACGAAAACTAAAATTATTACGCAATTTGTCTATTTGGTTTCCTCGTTTTCTAAACTGAACATTGTTTTCGCTGTATTTAAACTGAAGGTTTGGCAGATGAGGAAATTTTCGTCTTGGGTTTCAGCTTTTGACTCAAAATAGTCTTTCTTCGAACAACATCTTGCTCCAGCTGTTGGGCATGGCGATTTTTGGCGTAATTCATCTCCTTGACTACGCTCATGACTTTCTCCTAGGTTAGAAGAAATGTACAAATCATTTAAAAGTGTTCGAAACAGAAAAAATAATAAAATTATTACTGTAAGGCTTATCTGCTGTTCTATGCGTCGTTTGCGACCGCTTGTGATGGCTGGAGTACGACCATTTACGAAAGAAAAATCAGGACTGTCTGTTAAGTGGCCGTAAGCGTTTGGGTTGCGTGGTAGTGAGTTTCTACGAGTTGAAGTAAAATTATAATTAAATTTCCGCAGGGGAAGCGGAAGACGAAGATTTAAAAAAATATTATGCTTTTACTTGATTCGCCAGTCTTCGTCAACTCGATTCGCGTTAGTTGTACTTAACAACACCTTGGAGCTAGACAGGTGGATCCTGTTTGGGCTCAAGAGGCCTGCAGAATAAAAAAAAAATAAACTTACAACAAGATGATGTTTCTATTCACTTTAATACAGTTTTCTAGCAAGAAGTTACCTAGTTAAAGCTTTACTCAAATATAATAATGAAAAAACACAAAAAATGAATTACCTATGACTTGTTTCAGAAGCCCCATATTAGTGGACAACGTTATCGCAGTTGGATTAATTATTAAACTTTAGCTATAAAACAGCACGGCCTGGTTTATTTGTTTATGCTGTAGATAAAACGCGAAATGCAAAACACGAAATCGGAAAACGCGAATCAGCTTGACTAGCTCTCATTGGTTGACGGCGTTGGATTCAAAACAGCCGTCAGATCGCCAGACATCAAAACAATGTTTAACTTGTTTCTACGCGTCTATAAGTAACGAAAAATTATGCTATTGTCTTTAAAAATCTTCTGTTTTATATTAATTGAACATTCCGGAAATCATTTCTCTCAAGTTAGAAGTTATTTTTTCGCATCTTAGCACATTCGGCGGGATGTCGCGCAGACGGTTTTGCAGGATTGTCTCGTTTTTCCCATCTCGCATTTTATCGATTACCCGTTCGGAGATCGGCTCACGGTTCATGGTTCTGAGATTAGCCCTGCCCCTCAGGTGACGGACAGCAAAATAGGCAACTAAAACAAGGATCACGTGTTCTTTTAGCGACGTAATGCAATATCTTTAATTAATAAGGCAAAAAACTGATTAAATCCGCCTTGTTAGGTGAATTCTTCCCAATTATTCTACTTAATATTTTCCCCACGGTATACATTCTTTGTTGAATTCTGATAACAATTATTTTCATTAGTTTTCATGTCGTGACATAGTGATTTATAATTTTATTATTTTTTTTCTAGACACTGCCATAGACATAGTATTTCACGTACAAACCAGTAAATAGCACTTAATTGCAGCAAGCTCTAACGCAACACCAACAGCCTTCCTTGAAGCTGAAAATTAGTAAATTATTTAACCTAACAATAAATACCTAACTGTAAAAACTCTTTTTGTTAGGAATTCGAGGCGTTTTGTGGCCGTATAGACGTAAAAAATAATGATGGACGCCGTACTGGAAGTCTCTAAAGGCGACTGGGGTCTGCCCTCGATTGATTTAGCTTGCTTGGAAGCAATAGTACGTTTGAATCCTAGCTTAAATTTAAACCCCCAAAGATTAGATGGAATTTATACTGATTTTGTCTGTATCTAGTGCTATATTAAACTGTCCGGAGCTCCTGTAACGTGCAGGGAAGTCTGCGCCATTACCCAAACCTTGCCTTTACTCCGCGTTCGGGGTCAGAAACCACTCGCAACGTTCCACGACATCACTAGTTACTTGCGACAACAGGTATTTCATTTAATTTTCTCCAATTCGTGCTATTTATTAAATTTTTTATTTTTATTTCTTATTATTTCTTAGAATTACAGTGTGGATTACCAACTATCATCGAAGCAATGTGCCGAAGTACGTGCCTACGAGCGTTTATTGAAAGAAAAGTTGTACCCTGCCTTGGAATACGTTTGGTATGATTCACTGCTAAAAGAATGAAAGTAGCCATTGTTAAAACAGGTGGTTAGATCGCGCAAATTACCCCGAATTGACTCGACCCACGTACACGAGCATGTACCCAGTACCTTTCAACTGGTACCTGGTCCGCAAGCAGCGCCGCCATGCGGAGGAACTATGCAACGTGCTCTTCCCCAATCTGGATGAACCTCGCACCATTGAAACAGCGGTAAGCATTTAATTTCTAAAATAATTCGAAATAAAAAAGAAAAAAAATTCTAAATAATAATGAAAGTAATTCGGATCAATTTTCATTTTTTTAAATTTGCAGATGTATAAGCAAGCTCAAGAATGTCTAACCCTTTTGTCCAACAAATTGGGCGAACGCGAGTACTTTTGCGGGTCTTCCCCGTGTTCTTTAGACGCGACAGTTTTGGCGTACTTGGCGCCTTTACTGCAAGCCCCGTTACCGAACCCTAGTTTGCAAGAGTACTTAAAAGCGTGTACCAATTTGCGCCAGTACGTCACGCGGATGGTGCAGCGGTACTTTTCCAAGGAATTACACGGTGGGGGTTCATAAACATAAAAACTGGGTTGACGTTTTGCCCGTTTTGCCATTATAATTTTAATTTCCTTTTTTTTTAGATTACGAAGCTGCGCGGAAATTAAAAGCAGACACAAAAAACACCACAGAGAGCGATTTCCCTAACAAGACCCGGAATATGATACTAGCAGGCGTATTCGCAGGATTTTCCATGGTGGGATATGCATTTGCATCTGGGATGATTGAAGTGAGACCGTTAATACAATTAATTCATATTAAAAAAGAAAAAAAAAGAAGAAATTTTAGACTAAACTGGCTGCATTTTTTGTTTGTCAAGGTCAAAAAGGAGGGGGATTATGGCGAAGAAGAGGAAGAATACGAAGAATAGATTCGAAGGTTGAATTATCTAGCGAAAGAAAGGAAAAAAAACAAGCTTATGATTGGCTTTAGCCTTGACCGCGATATGTTGGCGAAGGAGCAGTTTTGCTGGAAAATACGGAGTTTTTAAATGGCAGGTTAGTTCCAAGTGTCAAATTATGTCGTGAGCTGCAACAACTGTGTAAGTGCGGGTAACTATTCAATATTGGCGAAATAGAAAGCTCAGATCTGAGTGTGTAAAACGAACGCTAGAAAATGAATTTAATAAAGTAAACTAAATAAAAAGAATAATTGTCCGCTAGCAAACTGGCCTTCTGTATCACTTCTCTATGTTCTAAAATAGTTGTATACTGTTAATAGCTGAGTATTATGAATTATTTCACTGTTGGCGACTACTGGCACTGTCGCTATCGTCTATCGATGAGTCAACATTCCATTGTTGAGTATATCAAGTATTTCATAGTTGAGATAATTTCTCTATTTCCCTGTTGACGCTTCCCGTTATCCTCTGCACCTACAGACTAGTTGCAATGATTTCATTGTTGAGAGCATGCATGTGTTTTATTGAGGATATGAATGGTTGGCTTGTTTGTTTGGGTATTATCTACATGTAGGGTATTATCTACATCGATGCAGTTCTGAAGTGATTGTTAAACCTGACGCATCAACGAATACAATGCGTGAGATAAAAGCAAAAGGAAAAAGGCAGGCGTTATAACGCCTCAGGAAGTTTATATAAATTCCTTAACTTCCTCCACTTGGGCTTTGTAAGGGAATTCGGTAACAAACAACATCCTAGGGTTCAAAATAGGGAAGTGGATGAGTCGTTGGCCTTGGAAAGCCAAGTGGAGAACCACTACTAACCTCCATCCAAGCCGAGGACGCCTTTGTATTGGATTTACCTGTACTGTGTTAACTTCCGACTTCCGCACCTTTCGCAGGAGTGAAAGTTGCTCCATTCCAGATTACCGGGTGCCCTGTAGGGCTTGCTTTAAATAGAATAAATGAATAAATACGGAAGACAAACACGGGCATCGATCGAGCGTTGTGGCGACCAAAACAACTATTCTCCGTCCTTGGAATGTTTAATTTTATCTCTTGTTGTCTTAATAAAGGAAAATAATGAAAGAACAGTTCCAGCCACGAAAGCGGTTAGGGTCCAGTTTTGATTTAACTATAGTAAGTTTAAAGCGCACCCATCTGCTATAGAAAAGCCTAGTATAATCTGGAGTCCTGTCTTATCGCACTAGGATCGTGGCGTGACACTTGGACCAGCATGGCGCGATCTTTTCCTAGCAAATACGCGAGCGTTCTGATTACAGGATGCTTTCAGGGAATTTACGAGAGGATATGGCCGATAACAGCGATAAAGTTTTTCCAGGTTGACGCGTTTTCAATATTCTGACGTGCCTATTCTGGTGAAATCAAGGCCACTTCCTTCCTTCCTGCGAGTTCCCTTGAGCGGGAGCCTGAGGCGTTCCGCCATTGTAAAGCGGAAGTCACGAGGAAGTACAGACGTTTAACCGCGTTAACAGTTGGTTTGCGATCCAAAACTAGGCCATGGTCGTCTTTTACAATGAGTATACAAAATGCAAACCCCATTTATCTCCTCAAGCATCTCTACTTTGGAAAAGCTGGTCCAAAACAAGTTATAAAAAGAAGGAATTGAACACAAGGATTTTCGCTTGGTAAGTTCTCTCGAGATGGTTTTTATTTCCAAATGTCCCCAATTCAAAAAGCACATGTAAATAACCTTCGAAAAATGAGAATAGCGAGCCGATGAAAGCTGCGAAAAGAACCGTGGCCCACCAAAGAAAATTCACTTGGGTATGTACAGTACATGAAAATGTTGCAACAGAATAACCTTCTTTTGTCCTGGCTTATAAAAACAGTCAAACGTATGAAACGAATCAACTTAAAGACGTATCACAACTGCGAATCTCTTTCCCAAACAGCAACAGATATGATTTCTATAAATACAAAAGGTTCAACCTTCTTTAACCTTCAATAATGCAGAATAAAAACTAAAAACAGTCCCCCCACATTTCTAACGGTCAGTTTACATGGCATTGCTGCCAGTTGAAACCGAAATAAGGGCAAGTCAATATTTCTGCATGAACACACAAAAAATCTCTATAAAACATAGATCTCTGTTTTGCTTTCTTTAAGCGTGGCATGAAACCAGAGACGGTTGGGACCGCGGGTAGTTGTTCTTCTGATGGAACCCTCGAGTGCCATCGGGGCCGGCCGGCATCCGGACCACGTTCTCCGGTACCGTCAGCTTGTTGTTACTGAAGCAAGGTTGGGTGCTGCGAACGTAACTGCCCGCCGCGGCGGCCGCCATCCTCCGTTGCACCCAAGGACTGAGGGAGGCCGGGGAAGCCGGCTCGGAGTAGCTGGCCGACTTCTGGCGGTGCTGAACTTCGGGGCTGGATACCAGGGACCGGGCATTGCTGAGATTCGCGGATTTCTGAGGGAAATGACGCTTGGAGACGGGGCTGGAGGACAAGGACGTCGAATGGTAGCTGTAAGCCGAAGAAGCGGCTCCATTCTGGCGGCGACGGATGTTCGGCGACCGCTCGTCGTTCTCCGAGCTGCTGTGGTTGGGAGTGTCGCAGCTGGCATTGGTAGTGTTCTTACGTTCGCCGCGTCGCCAGCGACCTTCAGCCGATCCGTTAACCGCAGGAGTAGTGGGTCGGGACGTGACGGGCGAAACGTCGGACTTGTTCTCGCTGTTCTTGGACCGGCGTTTGGGTTCTCGGCGGACGGGTACCTCTACGACCTTCAGGGTCGACTCTAGATCCCGAGTGGAAGCCTGGACCGCGCTCCGTGCGGCGTCCGACTGCTCGAACTCGACGAGCGCGCAAACCGAAGCATGAATCTCCGGGTGCTGCGAGGCGTACGGACGGAGTTCCGCCGGCAGATTGGTGGAACCGGGTTTGACCACGCGAACTAAGGCGATCTGACCGTAGTGCGCGAACAACTCCGCTACGGCTTCGATAGTGGCGCGGTCGGCCGGAATGTTCATCGCTAGGATCGTGCGGGTCGGCTTAGCGTCATCCAAGTCGGGTAAGGGATCAATACGGCGAACTTTCGTGCCCACGTCGTTGATTTGCAACTTTTGGGACGCTTTGCAAGCGTAAGCCACGATGCGCCAGTCTTTCGTAACGTGCTTCACCTAATGTCCCAAGTAAATAGAACAAACGCCAACAATGAAAAGCATGTAAACAACGCCAATAGTGAAAACTTTTCACCAATCCGCCGCATGAAAAATGTAAACAACCTCAACAATAATGGACCTAACCTTACTTAAGTGAAACGTAAACAGATAAAAAATGTATAAAAACTCTAAATCTAAGGCGAACTGTAATAGAGGTTACAGAAGATGGATGAAAGTGTTTACCTTTTTGAAACTGGAAATGAGTTTGAGGGAGATGTAGCCTTCACGGTTGCGCCGAACATGTTTGAGCAAAAAAGCATCTTTGGCAATGTTGGCATCGGAAAAGTACATCTCGACCTGCTTCACAATGTTGGCCAAGGTTTCTTCATCGGGGATGGAGAAATCTGGCTCTTTGGGACTGTCGTCACTGCCCGAGTCTTTGTTATTGCTGCTACTGTCGTCGGACTGGAGCTCGGAAGTCGCGTCAAAAAAGGTCGTGTCACTGTCGGAAGCCTCGTCGTCATTGTCGTGAGAGACCTTAACCCGCGTCGGAATCGCTAAGGTGCGACTACTATGGGCCGCAATCCCTTTACTCGCATCGCCGAAATCCGCAGAATTGTCTTCTTCGGAGACGAGCAAGTTAATACACTCGTTGGGAACAGGCGCCATTTCAGTGCTTTAAGGTTGAATCTTCTTTCCCAAAGAATAAAAAGGTTCCACTCGCAACGATCCCAAGAACTCTGACTGGATGTGAACCAACTCTTAGCAAACGAACGCAAACAACTGAAAGTGGACTTCCCAGCGCCCCGGTTTTATAGTTTCCAGAGATCCGCCGGAGGCGGTGTCCCTAGTCGCGCTGCTGCAATCCACGTCTCCTCATTTGACGTCAGCGAAGGATTCATCCTCTCATACAAAACCCCGGTTTTACTGCATGACGTGTAATCTTTTAGTAAATAAGTCCCAAGCCAGGGAGTTCCGTTCCGTCCTGAACCATAAAATTCGACACAAGGCATCTTGTTGCACCATCCAATGCTATATTTTTACAGTTATTTTGTATTTTCGCTTAAATAATTAATTCGATCAATTTCGAATAATTCTTTCTAACTAGTGTCGTAGCGTTAGCATTATTTCTGTAGACGGAGAGGTCTACTGAGATAGTATTTTAAATGTTTAAATTATTTCCTCGTGATTGGATCTTCTTGGTATTTTTTATGTTTTGCAAATAGTTTAGCTAGAAAAACGGCACAAGTTCGAGTTCGTGAAGATGGAAACAGAAGACAACACTTGTAAGCGCTCTACTGCTTTCTAATAGTTGTTTTTATCGGTTAAAACAGTGAGAGAAAGCTACGCAAGAAAGGAAACCAAAGCATCCAGAGCTTTCCTCACGAACACTGACCGGAACTTCCTTAGTACGTGACTTTCTCTTCTTCCGGCTCCTTAAAAAAGGTCCGTCTTTTCCTCCAGTATTCTCTAATTGCCTACTTTGATCTTAAAGCATACTTTAACTCTTCCTGCTTTCTTTAAGATACATTGAGATAGATTTCCCTGCGAAGCCTATACACTATTCCATTTAAATTATTATTAAATTCGCTATTAGAATTAAGCCTAACTTTAAATTATTTAAATTCGTGTAGTTTTTGAATCTATTTGAATCGCCAAACACGAAAGGCTTGTTGGCAGGCTGCCTCGCCAGTCTTTTACCCATACCCTGGTGTTTTTCCAAAGCTAACAACATAACCAGATTACTATCGACGTAAGGGAAGACAATCCAATTAACGTAAGCCGGTTAATATGCTCTCTTTCTTCTCAACTTTGGGTGTCGTAACCTTGTTTCCATGTGATTCAAATAGGTAACAGTATAATGATCTCAATATATTTGTTTGCTTCAAATGTGTTGCTCTTTTTACCTTCAACAGGAAACAATGCACCTAATTCATCATTTGGATGTTCTGTACACGGTAGACATTAATTACTTTGTTTGCTGCATTAAGCTTAACAATGTAAACGGTTTTTCAGAGTTTCCGCTGAACTAGTTTGTAGTGCTACATGTTTATAGTATTCGCACTTTAGCACGGAAATAATCGTGTCACAACATGCGACTCGAATTAATCAAAGTGTTTCCAGGAAAAAAGAGCAAAGGAATGTTCGCAAACGTTATATTGATTTTGGGACCCAACGTTCTTACAACGTGGTGTCATGGTGCAACATGCTGTAGCAAGAAATGTTATTTTTAGACCGTTGAATGGAAATAGTCACGCGGCCGTCACCGTGGTTTTTTCCTTTTTTGTTGTTTTGTTATGCTCCAAACATTTAATTACTTGCATTTGTTTGGGTTGTTGGTAGCAATAAACTTGCAATAAACGTAGAATTCCTTCCGCTCGATTTACAGAACATGGAGACGATTAGTAACAGGAACACTGCCTGTGATTATTCACCTAATAGCGGACTATAACATCTGTGTGACTCAGGGGCACGGCATGACTAAGCATAGAGGCACCTTTCCATTAACCTGTCTTTTGTCCTGTACGATACACTGTCATCGTTTCATGTCAGTGGGTCGTGTCATAGGGATGTTGTGGCTTTAGGAAACGTTTTCTACACATCGCATTTCATGAACCTAACGTTATTAACTACACTATTTTCAAATCGTCCCGCCGAAAATTGGAAATTTGAATTCTTATCCCCCCAATCAGATGCTTCGTTTCTTGGGAGTTCCTGGCTTGGCTGCACTCAACAATGAATTTCCCTTGTGTTCTCCTTTTTCATTATTGATGACGAATACAAGTGTTGACTTCCTCCTGCCACTGAACAAAGAATCCCACCCCATTTTTCTTTGTTGGCGACTGCCACAGCGTTTACATAGATAAGCCTGACTATATAGCGCTATTTCCCAACACACAAAACACTACAGGAATTCTTTCAAAACCCGGAGCTAAAAATGACACCAGTGTGTCATATTTTTGCAAAACGTTCTCCGCCAAAAGAATGACAAACGGGTGTCCCTCGAGTTGAAAATTGGTAGTTGGATTGGAAGTACATTAGGTTAGATTAGCTTAGGTTAACGATTCTTTACTTTCTTTCACTCCATTAGCTGAAAAAAGAAAAAATTCATTGTTCCAAGATGACACACTCATGTCACTCTTGACAGCGGAATATATTATATACGTTTGTCAGTAAATCCAGAGAACGTGTTGCACAAAACACTACAGTAATGGCTGAACAAAAGGAATTCGTTCCGATCCAGATATACTTAAATTGCTAAGCATACAAATGATTACTGGTTAAATTCCCATAAATCTAATTACCGCATTACTTCGGTGAGTTTTGCAGGTTTCGGAATTGAGTAATAATAACCTGGGTGTCTTTTTGGGTTGCTGGGTAAAAGCACTGATAAGGCTTCAGCAAACAGGTTTCTGCCCTGCTTTTTTCTTTTTTTATACATGACTCCTCTACCTAGAAATGATCGTATGCTTATTCCGTATCGGAAGAGCTTTCGGGATGGTCGCCAAAAACTGACGCAATGGCCTTGTTTGATTTCCGAGCTTCGGAAAAAAATCAGGTTGTTCAGCTTCTTCCTTTTGTAAAAACGTCTACGGCACAACCTCAAAGAAGGAAACTCTTCACACACGTACACACACGTGTATTCTCATGTGGAAGTGAAAAGAGACCTTGGAATCTCCGGCGAAGATTCGGAGCATCACCAAACTCAACCCAAACATTGCATCAGAACGCACGGGAGGAATCTTCACAACCTAGTACTCAGGACGGGTTTATGACCCAAATAAACAAAAGAGAAAAAGTGGTTTAATTCATGAACTGGCTTTTCCACTTCGAAAAGGATGCTTTCCTCTTTCAAAGAGTTAAGGGTTTCATCAGAGAAGTTAGTTGAAAAACGTTTAAACCGTTTAGAATGTTTAGACTGGGATCGATTATCTTCAGAAGGTAGGCAACAAAGTTCCCAGGGAAAGGTGGAAGGGATAGAAAACACCCTAAATGACGTCAAATGTGTTGAAATTATGCATAAAACAGAAAGAAGAGTGATGTCCCCGAAGATTTGACCGATTTCCTGGGTTTATATAAGCTAAACTTCCAATGTCAACATCAAGTTGATTTGGCGCGGTTCGGATGATATATTGTTCACATGACTTGTTTTGTATTGTATGTTTACTCATTAGGTTTCCTTAAAGATTTGAAGGTTATTACTTTCCTCTTGTTTGGTCGGAAATGCGGCTCTGATCATTAACTTTCGCAATAGAGACCTCGGGAATCAGCGTCACCCAAACTTGTACCGATAAGTAAGATAACTCGCGACGAAAGCTGTCACAGCCCCTAACATCATGGTCCATGGCACCTATAGAAGGACAAACAATTGAAATGTGTCAAAAACTGTACGGAAGTTGTACAATATACTTAAGAAAAACCTTCCAGTCACTATATTTATTTATTTAACAAGTTATGGAATCCATTATACCCTACAACTCAATTATACCTATACTTTCAATTGCACTATACCTTAAAGAAACTAACAAAAATTTAAACCCCAAAGTTTAAACTACCAAAACCAGGAAATACGTCAATTTTCAAAGATCAGATCGCTAAAATCAGGGTTTTACGATTCA
Source organism: Lepidurus apus apus (assembly GCA_022832285.1). Classification (NCBI taxonomy): domain Eukaryota; kingdom Metazoa; phylum Arthropoda; class Branchiopoda; order Notostraca; family Triopsidae; genus Lepidurus; species Lepidurus apus. The sequence continues at coordinate 6,712 of JAGJRO010000199.1, read as the reverse complement.
AAAACGACGAATCTACGCCTATACAGTCAAGGAAGGGTTTTCAGGGAAAGGAAGAGGAGCTATACAAAATGGCCGTTTGTTTACATCATGATTGCATGTGGTATTGGTAGTTGTTTAAAAGGGCTTAGGATGGACGAAACATGAGATTATTATCGTTTTCTTCTGCTTTATGTTAAAATCAGGAAAATACAGTTCAAAGATAAATCGAAGCCTATATAGTCAAGGAAGGGTTTTCAGGGAAAGGAAGGGGAGCTATATAAAATGGCGGTTTGTTTACATTTTGACTGCATGGTTTATGGGTAGATTATTGAAAAGGGTGGGGCTTAGGATGAATGGATTTAAAACAAACTAAGACTGTAAACAAACGGAAAATTAATTATAAAAAATAGTAAATATCAAAGACAATTAAAAGAAGACAAAATAGAATTCACGAAATAAAGAAAGAAGGTAAAACATTTTACTCTACCGTTAACTTGATTTTCCCATCTTTAAGAGGAGTGGTAGCTGCTTTGGCGGAAGGTTTATCCAATCCAAACATCTTCTTATAAAGTGACTTCTCCTTCAATGATTCTTGCCGAATCTGAGCCTGCAGTCGAGTTAACTCGGCGTGGATAGTGCGGTTATCCGGATCCACTTTCAAAGCACGGTCATACTGCGCTACAGCTTCCCCACTCCTTCCTAGCGTGATTAAAACCTACAAACCCAAGAAATCAAACAAAAATAGAGAAAAATTAACTAAAATTAATTCAAATCAGGAAAAATCGGTTTAAACACCAAAAGGACTCGGGGCAATACCTTAGCTTTCCTATAGAGAGCTTTCACATTGTTAGGCTGACACATCAACACGTTTTCCAAGGATTTCAGGGCGGCGTCAAAAGCCTCGATCTTCAGTTGAGCAGCTGCTAGGTTGTTGTACACTTTCAACCGGTCTTCTAAAATCTCTTGCAATCGCTCTGGAGAATCCTTTATACCGAAAAATAAACAAAACATTTTAAAATATTTTCATTTTTTTTTTAAATTTTATTTGAAAGATTTTTCAAATTTACCGATTCGTTTTCATTTTCTGTATCCAAGTATTCCAAAGCTTTCCGATAGCATTGCACAGCCCTTGTGTAGTCTTCTCGGCTGTACCACCAGTTTCCTCGTTCTCGTTTCTTATTGCTAGGGAAAAAAACGTATTTTTATTATTTTTTTATTATCTAAAAAAATATTTTAGCACACAAATTCATATTTTTCTTTTTACCCAGTCTTTAAACGCTCTTCCACAGAAATAGTTTCTAAAAAGGGTTCCTTGGCCACACTCAGAAGCTCGATTACGTAATGAATAGTGGCATCTGAGGGAATGTCAGGCGTGCGACCCAAAGAACCGTACGCGAAACGAGGGGCCACTTCCATTTCACAGATTTCCCCTTCGTTCATTAACGCGACGACCAAATCAATCCCATGAATCACCTAAATTGCTTAGTTTTAGTCTTGAACATGAAGATTTCTTGAACAATTTTCAGGTTCATTTTGTTTTTTTACTTCAGAATCGCCTAATTGGAATGCAAGTTCATCGTGAACATCGACAGGCGCGCCATCTATGAGCTTTCCGTAGAGTCTAATGGTGCAAATATCGGTGCTAACCGGTCGTGAGTTTTTCTTCCCTTTTTTAACGATCTAAAAAATAAAATGAATGCAATTCGCATTAGAAAAGGGTTTGACGAGGCTATGAATAATAATACTTTCTTCTTCAGCTGACCACTGCCAAGAATATCAGCCCAGGCTCCTTCGATCATCGATTCGCCGGGCGAAGTGTCGTCTGATTCTATTGCAACGGTTTTCCCTTCATCTTCGTTTTCCGGTTCAATATCGGGGTCGGGAGTTTGTATCTTATTTTGATCGTCAGGCTGGAGTATTAATGGGGCTTCCTGTTCCTCGTTGAGATCACCCATTCTGCAATAAAACTAGAAGAAAAATAAAAAGTGAATGAAAATAAATGGAAATGAAGTGAACATATGGCTAACTAAAGATTAGTCCCTTTTCGTAGTGAATACTCGCAAATTCCTTGCATTGGTTTAACTATTAACAAAGTGGCTATAAACTAAATACTTACTGTAAATTTAAAACAATAAAACTATATTTTTTTATGAATTATATAACACTTTTTCTTGAATAAATCCCAAGAGTAACAAAACACGGGAAGACTGGCTGGCTAACGGTAGGATTTTTGCAGATGGGCGGGGCTTGGTAAGGATGGGGTTTGCTAACGGTAGGATTTTAACGGATGAGGGAACCATAAGATTAGGAAGCGGTTTAACGTTCATTCAGGTTTTCTAGACCGGGTTGGGGGTACTGTACAGAAGGTAACAAAAAGGGCCAAGCGATCAAAAATAAATTGTAATTCATTATTATTGTGCTTTTGAGGGGTTAGATAAGGATGCAAAGGAATAATTAGAAATATTTTGAGCTTCTGGGGTCCAGCAAGCACTGATTAGTACTGGTTTGATAACTTTATGGTGTAGTTTGATAGGATGACTTTACTGCTGTGAATTGTATGGTCAAGCGAGACGGGAAATGATATAATTAAGGCAAACGGATAAGGATCCGTCTGGTAATCAAGGTTTTACGACAAACCCGTGGTTCAAAGTCGCTGAAGCAAGACCACTTAAAGGTCGCTAACTTGAGTATAGCGATGTGCTTGGAAGCATGTGACCGACCAAGTGTAACGAAATATACGAGCGAATACTTGCAGTACGGTATAATCGTCAGTATAGTTCCTTTTCTTTGTCACTATGGACCTCTTTAAATACAAAACCTTTATTTTCGTTATTTTCGTTTTCCTCATAGTTCAGGTAAAAAAAATCCCTTTTACCTTATTCTTTCAAAATATTATTAATTTTCTCCAAATTAAGTTTGTATAAAAACAACAGAAAGATCTTACCTGAAGCTTAACTTTCCCAGTTGTGTGTACTTTATAAAGCGCGCCCAAGTGAAACGAACAGCATGGTCACGCGAAGCGACGCCATTCTCGTTGAACGGACACGTGGTTCCCGCCAAAACCGTTCTTCAGTTGCATCGGTCCTAAGACGGCGTGTCCAGCTACGCCACAAACCGAACGACGAGTTCGTTAAGATAACCACTAACAAAAAGTGTTTTAAAAGCGGTATAGATAAAAAGCTATCTATTGATCACTGTATCTGCTTAAAAAATTATTACGGTGACGACTGCGGAATCCCCGCACCAGTATGGTTCAGTTTCTACAACAATTCCCAGAACCGTCAAGAATTCCCCCTCACCCCTCGAAAGCTCCAGCGCCGTGTGATCCAAGGGCTTAATATTAACCACGAACTTGATCTCCTCCACATACGGTTCCACGAACTAGGAGATTTAATAGACGCGTACATAATTTGCGAATCCAACTACACAGCTCACGGCGATCCCAAGAATCTAACCCTACCAGCAGCGCTTGACAGCAATTTACTGGAAGGTTACGTCGACAAGATAGTTTACGTAATTGCTGATACTTTTCCCGATAAAAGTAAAACCGACGGTTGGTACGCTGATTCTTTCTTACGGCGGGTTATGGCAAAGGAAGGTTTGCCGTTAGTTAGCGGGCAAGAAGACGATGATCTCTTCCTGATGTTCGACGCCGACGAAATTCCTGTCGCCACCGTAGTAAAGTTCCTCAAACTCTACGATGGTTACCCTGAGACCATAATCTTCGTATTAAGGTGGTCCGTGTTCAACTTCTACTGGCAGCGCAAGCGATCCGACCAACCCGGCATTGACGAAGTGGATACTACCCACATCCCTGCCGGTACCACCATCGGAATGCTACGGGAGGTGTACAGTAATGACGTAATGAGCTTGCGACGACCTCAATGGACGCAGAGTCTCTTTTCTCGCTACATCGCTTACAGAACCAAAGGGAAGATCGTGGCTGACTTCTCAGTGGGGACGCTCGCCATCCCCGCTGGATGGCACTGTTCGTGGTGCTACTCTCCAGAAGGGATCTTAACGAAAATGGTATCCGCACACTCGCTGGATACCCCTCGCTGGGGAGATTTTCCCCAGAAATTAAATTTGACTTACATTAAGAGCTTGGCAGTGAACGGTGAGTGGTTTGATGGATCCAAACCCTTTGTTCCATCAGATACAAAAGATCCATACTACGCTCCCCAATATGTCATAAATAACTACTTGCGATACCTCGACATGATGTACCCTTAAACCTAACTGTAAACATATTAAACATATTAACTCAAAACAAAACATCTCGTTGTAGTGAAAATCAATTCTACTAAACCCAAATAAGAACCTAAAAAACAACTTAATAAAATAAATTTTAGTACTAACGCTGCCTAAAAAAATACCTAAAAATAATTATCCGAAAAAGAAACGCACGGATAGATGGCGGCAGGAAATGAAAGGTGGAGACTTTTTTTGGCCATAAAAATATGTAAGTTCTGATTCGATCAACAAGGCACTTGTTCAGTTACACACCACTTTCGGCCAGTTTTTACTATAAAAAAATAAAATAAATTAAATTTGTATGTCTGCAATTTTTATTGTTGGAAATATTTCTGCAGTGATTTAGTTTACAGCCACCACGATTTTTTTTGGCAAGAATGCCATTGTATTTCGGGCTTCTGAATGGTCTAGTATCATCTTGTCCGAGTGAAGTGCATTTTACCTTTCAGCCAAATGTCCCTTTTCTGCAAGTGTGAAAGGTGCTCTATTTATGTGATAGTATGCTAACAATAGTAGTGATGTAAAAAATGCCATTGCGTGAACTCGAGCAAAAGATAGTGCTAAAACTTCAAAGCTATGCGAAGATTTTCTTGGAAAATTCTGCTGCGAGCGGATTGTGCTTTGATCTTAATCAGGAAGTTTGCAGCCATGAGTTTAAGGCTCACTGATACCTTAGCTCGGAATAGGAGGTTAGCGTGGGGAATTTCGGAACAACTTTTCGTTAAAACCAGCCCATTTAATTAACGGAATATTTGACAGTGAGCTCGAACATACTGTGATGGTCTAATTTTACCGGCATCAATCTGGCAAGGGATGAGAGTAATGTTCGGGAAAGGTGGATTCATTGAACTGTATTCGGGTAAATACAGGGGTAAAGTTAAGGGGGACTAATACTACATGAAAACAACGGACTACCACGTAACACTCGACTACAGGACTCACCACGACTCTCGGTACTCTCTCTGACTCTCCAACTAAGACTAACTTGCAATAATCCTCGCTCCCAGGGATCCATCCTGCCTGGTGTATCCGTACAGGACGCGTAATCCGGTTCATAGGCGGATGGATCCTCTGGCATTACACTTAACAAGCTAAAAAGTAAAGCAAAGCGTGGGAAAAGCAAGCAATGCGAAATATAGCCGTGACAATACTAACAGCTAGCACACAACCAATCAACCTTTTTTTCAATGTCTAATAAATTAGTACAACATGAGCGCCATCTGTGATTGTTTCGAAGTAATAAGCTAAAGTATTCGGGAGCCTCCAAAGGCCAAAACAAAGTATACGGGCTTGGACATACATGCTTTTGATAAATTCGTGGGCGCCGAGCCCTTTCTTTAGTTTTGTCCTTTTTGCCTGGAAGGAATTGACCAATGCAAATTAGTTAATCTGCGAGTCAAAGAAAGGTGATTTTGACTGCAAAAAAGAGACTAATTGTGGTGACTATTTTGGGTGTGTATGTTTTGCAGCCAACATGCTACTCCTGAGTCGTGGATATTTTTGTGTAGAACCACATTCTAGTGTTTGCCTTATGCCGGATACTCCCGGGGATGAACTCACTCACTACAAGTCTTGGAAAACAACATTGGATTTTTGAATTCAAGTGTTGCAATTTCTGGTACGAGTCTGGTACGAGTACAATTTCTGGTACGAAATGGTACGAATATGAAAGAGTGCACATTTAAATATGATTACGAATGGTTTTCCGTTAGAGATTTGACATTTCGTACTGGGAATCGTTTTGTTGTCGTGATCTGTTTTTAAGCTCGCCGATGATCCGCGAGTGAACCGTGCAGGTGGAAGTCTCCGAGGTGGCGCAACAAGCATGCGTATTAGCCGATGGTTTGCCAAGTTTTGCTTGGTCCAGAATCTTGCCCTGGGCCTTCTCTCGGTCAGGTGGAACTGTGGAGGTGGAAGTCTCAGAGGTGGCGCCAGAAGTTTGGGTAGTCGATGGTTTGCTAAGTTTTGCTTGGTCCAGAATCTTGTCTCGGGCTTTGTCTCGGTCACTTTTTCCTTCGATGAAGTTCTGCCACTCTTCCTTAGCCTTTGCTCCCCGGAATATGAAGTGGAAGAAAATGGCAAAGCCTTGCAGTGAATTGAAGATGCAAAACAGGTAGCTGAAAAACGCCCGTGCCCGACCGATGGCTAGCAATCCAAAAACCCACGACAACCCCATGATGAAGAAAATTACGATGGCAGTGTAAAGTGTGAAGGAGGATTTGCTCTGAGTACTTCTGATGGTCGACTTCGCACAACGCATTTTGACAATGATGAGAATATACAAGGCTAGGTTGATCAAGCCAATCAAAGAAGCAAACGGTAGTAAGGCATAGTGAAAGCCCTGAGGCTTCAGCCAGCAGTACTTGTTGCCATCCTTGTAGTAGTACAATTCCCTATTACATACCACCAGTGCGATTACGGGTACCAAGGGTAATACCCAAGCGAATAAGGAAGCCTTCAACATGAATTTTGAGGTCGT
>JAGJRO010000203.1:0-93412 GCA_022832285.1 Lepidurus apus apus | reverse complement strand
ATCCGTCGGCCGAAACGATGATTCCGAGAAAAGGCACTTCGGTCAAGCCAAATAAGCATTTCAGCCAATCCAATCTGACATTTGCATCTAGAAGCATTTTAAGAATGGCTTCCTGCCTTTCTCTGTGTTCTTCTTTCGTACGACCTGCAATGAGAATATCGTCCAGGTAGCATTTAGCGAACGGAAAATCATGTAGTAATTCGTCCATAAATTTCTGAAACTTTGCTGGAGCAGAAGAAATGCCAAAAGGCAACCGACTATACTGGTAAAGTCCCCACTGGGTATTAATAGTAGTCAGCGGTTGCGAATCTGGATCCAAGGCAAGTTGCAAATAGGCTTGCGACAAGTCCAGTTTGGTGAAATAAGCTCCCCCTTCTAGGGCAGCGAACAAATCTGCAGGCTTAGGCAGTGGGTACTGGTCTATCAATAATTCCGAGTTGACAGACATCTTGTAATCCCCACATATACGTATACGACCATTTGGCTTTGGAACTACCACAATGGGCGCCGCCCAGTCGCTGTGCACAACTTTCTTGATAATACCATCAGCTTCCAATCGCTCGATTTCCTTTTTCACAGGCTCGCGTAAAGCATAAGGCAAGGACCGTGGTCTATTAAATCGAGGAACAGCGAACGGTTTCAAATCCAAACGAACCACAGTAATCGGGGTAGAACGGATGTTGAGAGGTTCGAATAGCCGCGCGTACTTGGCTTTTAAACTTTCAGGAGATCCAATTGCATTTACCGGAACAGTAGATAATTTGTGAACTACTTGCCAATTTAAGTTGAATTGCTGCAAAAGGTCTCTCCCCAATAATGCAAGACTTGGTCCATCCACGACAACCAAGGAAGCAGGCTTGGAAGTACCATGAATTGTAACAGGGACGTGTACCTTGCCAAGTAATGGAACCTCTTCTCCGGTAGTATAGGTTTCGACTCGAGAAGTCATTCTTCCCAGCTGAGGGCAACCCAATTTCTTCCAACTAGCTTTGGGAATTAAGGAAACGGAGGATCCTGTATCGATCTCCATGCAAACTGAATGACCATTGAGGCAAACTTCGACTTTGTAAGGATTGACGTTACCCAGTCTGCATACCGATACGGAATTCAGTGAATGAACTCTATCCCCAGGATCATCCGAGTCTGACTCCTCCAGCAGGAAGTGATTCTTCTCTTTTTTTCCATGTGGACCCTTCTGTGACTTGGCTCCAGAACTCTTCGACTCCATTGTAGATCCAACAGCTTCACTTCGGCAAACTCGTGCAAAATGCCCTTTCTGGTTACAGTTTTTACAAATTTGATTAACGGCAGGACAGTTTCGACTATTGGCCTTGTGCGATGGATCCCCACAACGAAAACAAAAACACTTCGATTCCGTCTTCTTCTTCTGCAGGGCATTGACGGTTACACTCGAAGAAATCTTTTGGGCTTGTATTTTAGCAGTCTCCTGTGACATGACTATGTGAAACGCTTTTTCCAAGGTCAATCCCGGTTCGGATAAAAGCTTGGCTTGAATACGATTATCATGGAGGCCCAGTACGAAAGCATCTCGTAACGCAGAATCAAGGAACCCACCAAAATTACAATCCCGGGAAGGCATACGCAGATCCGCAAGAAATTCCTTAACTGGTTCATCCGGCATCTGTGTTCTTTTGTAAAACGGGAACCGCTCCGCAATTTCTATTGTCGTCTCCACAAAATGAGCGTTAAGAACGTCGCAGATTTCATCGAAAGTTTTGGTTGTGGGGTCTGCAGGCGAACATAACTGCCATAGTTTCTCACAGGCATACTCCCCGACCAATGTGAAAAAGCACGCCCTCTTCTGCTCAATGTCCACAATTCCATTCGCCAAGAAGAATTGACGTAGCCGGCTAAAGTAGACCCTCCAACTGCTCCCTTTTGTAAAGGGTTCTATGTTACCCAAAACTCGACCAAAAACATTTACGGGAATCGCAGTTGAAGCAGGTGAAGCAGTCGCGGTTGACATTGCCATTTCGAATTGAAGCAAGAGAATGAAAAACGTTAGTAGAAAATCCAGAATGAACCAGTTCGTAACATTCGTAGGACAACGGTAAGGCAAGTGAAGGCTAGATAGTTCCACAAGGCAGTAGCAAAATGGGAGAATTTGGAAAGTACCAGACTTAATAACTGAAAAGGCAGAACCAAATCCCGCATGCAAATTTAATTGTATCTTCCAGTAACAGTCACTACACTACCCATTCGAGTACCAGAATCCTTACACAAAAATCCCATCCTCGTCGCCAAAATTTGTTATATACGAAGGGTAGTGAGGTGCACGAACTTTCTAGATGGAAGGCAGGAACTGAACTGCTTGTATTGTTGAGGTTGGCAACAAAGGTGCGATGCCAGCTCCATCTAGTATACAGCAATTATAACAGTGAAACTGGAGAACCTGTTGTGTTGCCTTTTTTAATATTTCTTAAGAGCGCTTCTAGTGGCCAAAGCAGGAAACGTGTAGCTCATCTTCTCCGCAAAGGCATCATTTAGCCGTTTCAAAGGCGATGGCGGTTAGTTGTGCTTCTGCTTTAGAAACGTGAGTGTTACTGCTGTATGTGAACGACGATTATTTTAAAATAGACTATTTGTGACCTTTAAGTACGTTAATTATTGAATTTATTAAGTTTGGTAAAATGTTACCTCAAAATAGACTTCTTTACAACAAGAATTGCTTTAAGCGATGTGTTTAATTAGTATTAAATTGAGATTGATTATCATCCACGTGTGTAGGCGTTGACTATCTTCAACGCTTAATTTTTCATTAAGTTTTTGTTAATTCTTTTCTGTATGCTCTAGGTGTTAGTGATCTATATTTTATATAACAATGCCTGCCAAAGGCTACGCCGTTTTGGACGGTTACTATGAGTTGTACAACACCATTGGTAGTGGTGGCTTTGCCAAAGTTAAGCTTGGTGTACATATCTTAACTGGGGAGAAGGTGGCTGTAAAAATTATGGACAAAAAGCAATTAGGGGTAAGTTTTCCCGTCAATTCTTAAGTTCTCTGTTTAAACAATCGTTTTCTTAGGACGATTTACCGCGAATTCGCTTAGAAATAGCTGCAATGAAAGCTCTCTCTCACCAAAACGTTTGCAAGCTTTATCAAGTTATTGAAACTGACACCAAGATCATTATGATCCTGGAACACTGCCCTGGAGGAGAATTATTTGACTATATCGTGGAAAGAGACCGACTTTCCGAAGACGAAGCTAGGCATTTTTTCCGACAAATTGTAGCTGCTGTAGCCTACATTCACCATCAGGGCTTTGCTCACCGTGATTTAAAACCAGTAAGCTTATTCCCCTTCAAGTATACCAATTATAATAGCTTTTTTTTGTACTTTAGGAAAACCTGCTGTTGGACGAAGATGAAGGACTCAAACTGATCGATTTTGGTTTGTGTGCAAAACCCAAAGGTGGCATGGAATGTCAGTTAGAGACTTGCTGTGGTTCTCCTGCTTATGCAGCCCCAGAACTGGTCTGCGGACGTTCATACCTCGGTAGAGATTTTTAAACAATCTAAAAACAATTTCTTCCGTAATTATTTTAATATTCTTTTCGTGAGATAAACTTGAAATATTTGAAAACTTTTTTACACGTTTGTATTAGGAATACTATCTAAACTTTACAGGAATTCTCTATAACGAAAGCAAATTCCTAGAACTTTGGCTTAATTTACTTACTTTTGAAGGATCCGAGGCTGACATTTGGAGTATGGGTGTCTTACTTTACGCATTGCTGTGCGGTTACTTACCTTTCGACGACGACAACATCGCTCAACTCTATAAGCGAATCCAAAGTGGCATTTATGAAAAGCCCTCTTGGCTTAGCTCGGCCAGCATTGAATTACTGGATCAAATGCTGCAAGTGGACCCCAAAATGCGAATCACAGTTAAGCAGCTCTTGTACCATCCTTGGTTATTGCAAGATTCTCTGGAAACGGCTGTGGATTGGGAAAGTCAATACCGAGTATTACAACTTTGTTATTTAAAAATTCAAAAGTTTAATTTCAGCTACCTAGACTCACGTGTTGGACGATGATTGTGTGACAACCATGTCAATACACCAAGGCAAAACTCGGAAGCAAATGGCGGCTCTAGTTTCCAAGTGGTCCTATGATTATAACACGGCTACGTATTTCCTTTTGCAGCAGAAGAAACATCGAGGACAGCCATTGCGCCTTATATCGCAAAGCTCAGAACAGGAAGATATGCTAGCGTCACCTTTTTCGACCCCCAAACGCACCATTATGGCCGATTTGGAGCAAATGCCTGAGCCACCTAGGTACAAAACCCCTCCGAGACCCATGCATACATCATTAGAAGGAGGATTGGACGACATTGACTTGCTCGCTATTGGACAAGGCAGCCCTATTGAAGATATTGTGCAAAAAGTTTTAGGTGAGATATTTTCGCCGTAAAAACGATTTTTCATAATAATATTGGGATACTTTAGATGCCTACCCTCCATTCCTGCTTCCAAAAGACTTACCATTGACCACACCAAACAAGAAACGCCCTTTGGAAGACAAAGAAAACTTTGCGCTACCTCTGGCTCCCACTCCTAGAAAATCTAAGAAGCAATCTCCGTCCAAAGGTAAAAAAATTGTCTTTTGGAATAAAAAATCTTTTATAGTTATTACAATTTTAAAACCCTCTAAACACGCAATTGAGCTTTTTATGGGAAAATAAGGCGAGAAAACGTTAATTGCTTTCAAACGCGCAGGCAAATTTAAACTATTTCAGCAAAAGACGAAAGTTGTAAGTTTACTCTATTCAAGAGAAATAATAATTTAGATTTATCTTTGTCGGAGAGGAAGTTGCAAATAAGCGCGCGGAGGCTAGATTATTCTCGCCAAATTATTGCAATTTCTTTAGAAAAGTTAAATTAGCTTTCACTCATGATTTGCATGCAAATTCCAGCCAATTTACCCATCCTGGGTTTGGTTTTCTGTGACTAAACAGGCAGTGATTACGAATTCGTGTTACTGTAATAGTGATTACAGGACGGATGAGTAAAACCACAGTAACATCGTAATAATTGGCTTTCCGGCTAATACTTATGTTTTCCTAGTAGTACGAAAGCAGTATATTATTACGGAATGCTCTTGCGTGTTCTGTAATTGATAATACTAGATTTCTGTTACAATGTGTTTTTAACGCTTTAGTAAACTATTATTAAATCAATTTATTAGCATTACGTTGTATTTTTTGCTACAAGAATAGCTGTTAAAATTACTGTACATACGTAATGTAATCTAGTAACATAATAAGTACCTCGTATTTTCTGTAAAATGAGGATCCGCTAACATTACGTGACATAATTACGTTATTTTATTGTTTTAAGAATCATAAGACGAATATCAGGGTAAACTTTTAGGATATTCCGAAACTAAAAACATCTTGACAGGAGGCGATACTTCGTAAATGTCGTCTTTGAATGAAATACCCAATTTGAGTTAAATAATCCGAGTTACTAGTTTTTTATTTATTTATTTATTGGCAGAACATGCGAAACTTTCTCCCTCGCGATCAATGGATAGTTGCCTCAATGACGTCATGAAAACTCCAGTAACTTATAGAAGGTAAGAAGCCAGAAAAATAAAATAAAAATCGGTTAAATATTTGGAAGTCCATTATCTTGCCACCATTGAGAATAGGCCGCGTGTTCTCATGTGTGGAGGATAGTTTACGTGCTATAGCAAGTTTTCACGTTCCGCCTGCTCGGGGGGAGGTCAATAATACCTTTTCTGCTAGGGTGGAAGGGGCGGGGGGTTTCCCATGCATCAGGAAACTGACGGCGTGAAATAAGCTGAAGAATCATAATCCGCAATGGAAGTCGTTTACTTGGCCTTTTTTTCTTTCTAGCTAGTTTGGAAGAAAATAAGAACGAAAATCGCCCGTTATTCGGTCGAGGGATGGGGAAGTATGACTTGACAAGCTCGTTTTATGTCGGGAGGGAAACATTGTTGGCAAAACGGACTTTTTTCTTCACTGCCACCTTGTTTTGTCGACTCTCGCAGGCTTATGTCTTCGTTGCCCGGTCGTTAGCGAAGCTCTTCGAGTAGAAATCCGGCATGGCCCGGTGCCGGACATGGAAAAGAAGCGCCTTTTGGCCAACTTGAGCACACGAGGGGTGCACGAGTCAAGCGCAGGCTAACTTGGCTTATAGGAAACGTTTTGGAGATCTTTTAGGGTTATTATCCTCTAAAGTTGACAGCGAAGCATATAAGCGAACTTTTCCGAAAAAACGAAATTCCTTAAATTACCGTATTTTCCTTCTTTTGTACGAGTTAACGTAACTTATAACAAAAATATAGGACACTTAGGAGGATTTTTCGTTAAAAGAAAGGGAAAGACAATGCTGATAATCTTTTATTTTATGAGAAGAAAATTTCGCCATCAAAATGTCTTTTTTCTAATTGGGGCGTAGGTACAATTATTGTTCGGGACGTAAACTTTCTAAAGGAAAAAAAAAGTTGCCTCAGAGATGGAGGTATTGAAGTTTTGGAGCCCAACCCTTTTTAGCGTTACAAATTAGGCTTAATAAAAATTACATTTAAAGATTTCGAATTGATGCAGCTTTCTGATGGTAATGCCAACAAAGCTTGGAAGTTGGGGCGTGGTTGGCTGTTTTTAATGTTTAGAAAAGTGGGTGGGGATATCTGCCGTTATTTTAGAAAAATGTTTAGAATTGTACGAATGTTTCCAAGATTATTTTTTATTTTTTCATCTTCTTTAGAACGGATGCTGACGGTTGGCTGACAACTCCTGATCGTACACCAGTGCCGTCTTCGACGTCTAAAACTGGTGGACTTTCGGGTCGCAAAGTTTTCGGAAGTATCGAACGCGGACTGGATCGAATGCGGAATATGCTTACTCCACGTCGTAGACAAGAATCGAATTCGGACCAAGGGCCCGCTACTGTTTCGAACAAAGTAAAACTGATTTCCTATGTTCTATACTGCTACTTTAACTAACTGAATTAGTACTCGATTGGCCCGAATTGACAATTTTGTTTTTAATTAGTCATAGTTAAGTAACGTAGACTTACAAGTAGATTTAAAATGCAAAAAGACTCCTTGCAGAAGTCCAATCCGTCCTGTGCTGCGGTTCTTCAAACCCCCCGTATTCGAGATATCTATTTGTATATTTATTTTGGTATATATCTTTATTTATTCACTTTATTTTTACTCAAACTTCGACCCTTTCGTGTCGGTTGTGTTCTTCTTTTGCAGTAATCATTAATGAATATTGTACAACTAGGACGCTTTACAGACACATCCTTTCTTAATATAATTCAGGACCCACCCCTACTTGGAATCTCTTCCTACTTTGATTGATCTATACTGTGATCTAGTCGCGTTCTTCGAGTAAATGTTACGATGTAATCTTTTAACATTCTTTTAACGATCTTCTGAAAAGTACAATTTGTCACCACAGTTTGCTGTAGCAGCACAATGTCCCAAATCAAGTCGTCCAACTTTTGGAACAAGATTTGTCGAAAACGGCTTGTCAGATTCGAAAGCAAATTAGCAGCTAGTGCACAACCAAAGGGCAGATTTTTGGGTAACGTATTTCTCATAGTTGCAAATTTAATTTGCATTTTATTACTCATGGGAAAAATTATGCATTATTATAGTATGTGCACTACCTGTTAGCAAGCTCAAGATTACCGTCAACGAATTATTTCACTAAGTGCACTTGTTTTCTCACAAAATTGTTCCGAAATTCCCCATGGTAACCGCCTATACTGAGCTAAGGAATTACGGGAGCTTTACTTCCTAAGAATATGGTAGTGAATTACCAAAGTTTAATTTAGAAAAATTTTCCGGTTCGAAGTTGAAATTTCTTAGCTTAAGAGCCTTGTATTTTCAGTATTATTAAAGTTGGGTTCCTTTATATTTAGGATAATTTTGGAAAATTGGGGTCACTTAATAGTTCGTTCTTTGGTCATTTAGGTCTAACTTTGGGGAAAGGTCGGAAAAGGACAGTAGTGCTTTTGTGTAGGGTTAGCGAGCTTTGTTTATGCTCAATCAAGAAAGTTGTTTGGCAGCGAACTCACACACACACCTTGTTTTGTCAGATTCGGATGATTAACCTTGATGAAGTAGGTTTAGCCGAATAGGTCTGCGCGCGTGCCCCTCAACTTCCGCTCAAAGGTCAGACAAGAGCTCCCATCGTTGTCTAAAATGACGACCCTTTTCCCCTTTTGTTGGAGGCGGAGGAGGGGGTGGAGGCTCATTTCACATAAACGAAGAGGAGACAATTGCGATAACTTGTATTCTTTTAACTTGTATGGCGATTCCCTAACAGCTTTATGGGGGTGCGGAGAGGAACGATAAAAGCAACTTTTATTTTACCAGACGCCCTCAACCCCACAAGACCGACAACAATGTGCATCGTTGAATGTGTCCACATCCATACTAGGCGTAGGGCGGACGTTCTTGAGAGTTTGCAAGGGCGATGGGCCTTGACTTGACCATTCCTGAGCTAACTGGCGCATCACGGAGCACATTAGACCATTTTTTTTTTTTTTGCTTTTTTTCCTCGGGGGACTTCTTGTCCTGGCTATATTAGACTCTTGACCAGCTTCAATCCTTAGCTAACTGTGAAAAAGCTTCCTCTTTTCGGGCCTTAAGACAACGGCAAAGTAAATAAGAAGAAAGGTCGCAAACGTAATTAGTTTTTTTTTGGGTCGGCAGAATGGAAAGCTAAGGTGGTTCAAGATTGAAAAGTTATATTGAGGCAATGACTAGCTTTTTCCCCAAATGTTTATGTGTGTCAGTAGTCTCTAGCTTTGTATTTTATTCTACTTAATTTTTAAATATATTTTTTATATTTGTATTGTTAGTTTAATAAAAGATGGAAAGTTGTAGACATTTCTTACGTAGTGCGAAGTTAACATCAGGAAAGTGAATGGCTTTCAAGTACGGCGCGGTTTTCGACGTAATTATTGACGTGTATTGGATCCAAATTATATTTGGGGAAAATAGCGAATCCGGACATGAAATTAACGAAAAATTAGGCTTTGAATGTGATCTTCAATCATGCGTGTAACAAGAGTTGACAATTCAAGCCTATTGTAGAAGTTCTTGAGTACTGAAAAAATAGTTTTCCTTCGAATTTGAATGTTAAAGCTCCCATATACCTTAGCTTATTGATGCGAAATAAGCACAGATGGCGCTGATGTTTGTTAAGGTTTTGTGAAAGCCTTGAAAGAAAGTTTAAAAAAATATATGTAGGTAATTGCCGGCAAAGTTTCTACGCTTGTTTTGCTTTTGGAAAGCACGTACAACTTGTCACCACAGTTTGCTGTAGCAGCACAATGTCCCAAATCAATTTGTCGGTCTTTAGAACAAGATTTTTTGAAACCGGCTTGTCAGCTTTGAAAGCAATCTAAATAAAAAAATCGTTTTTTAGCTAGTGCGCAACCAGAGGACAAACTTTTAGGCAACGTGTTTCACATAGTTATAGGTTTCATATTACTAATTTATTATTCATTTGAAAAAAAAGTGGATTGATTGTGCGCAAGATGTTAGTATGCTCAAGCTCACTGTCAAATAATTTTTTTCATGAAATGTGCTGGTTTTAACAAAAAAAATCTGTGCAAAGCACTTTTGGGGTTAGTTAAGGTGGACTTCAAATTTTCGTACATGGAACATAGTTCTACAGCAAATATTGTAAGCGTCTAGCCAACAGTGAACAATGTTTCTGTTAATATATTTTAGATCAGTTTCATTTTACTTGGTAAAGTTCCTGGTCATCTAATGTCAGTTGGGTTTATTCGAGTTCATTCGAGCACTCAATTTGTCTAGAAAGTGAATTAAAAAAATTCTAAGAACACAGTCTTCTAAGTTCGACTGTTTAGTGCAAAAGCGATCATTTGTTTTACTAAAAAAGGACGAACTTTATAATCCTAGTCTAGTTGACCTAAGGTCTAACTGTGGATTACTTGGTTGAAGTGCAGGAGGTAGCACGATCTTCCTCGTACAGTTAGAAATGTCCAAAATTATAAAGTCGCTTGAACCTGAAGTGAAAGTTTTGCTCATTTTAGCTCATTTCAGCACAATATCGATGTGTAGTTAAGCGACTTTATATATATTTACTTTTTTTCTAGAAGAAAATTTCACTTTTTCTCAAAATCTAATCTTTTCTAAAGAAATTTACAGAAAAGTCTTTTAACATGGCTAATGAAATACTAAATGAGAGCACTGAGTGAGCTTAGTGAAGGATCACTCGACTTCTTTAGGATCTTCACTGTGTTATGTAAACCATTAGAAATAAAAAATCAATTGAAGATGTCCGTAAGCTCTATCTCTTAAAAAAAATAACAGGGACAAAAGAAGAGATTGTTTTCCAGCTTTGCTGTGTATATTGCGTGACTTGTTAGAAGTTTCAATGGTGCCTTTTCAGTTATTTTTAGGATTGAGGCTTTTATAAATGTGGAAGTGGTTGAAACCGAATGTAAAGCCTTTGCTTTATTCTTTTGTTTGTGTATATGTATGCCGCCTAGAAAACAAGAAAATGTGGAAAAAGGTGTATAGGCCTTTTTATTTAAAGGTTTCAATTCAATTGCAAGGCATAGTTTGATTGTTTCAACTCATACTTGGTTCTTGAGAAAGGGGCTGCAACATTAACAGTGAGCTTGCTAAAGATTCGTTTCACTTTTTGTGCATTCCACAGCGGGATCTTGAAAAAGTTCTGAAAGAAGATCTTGAAAAGGATGAACTTCTGGCCTTTCAGGACTTTAGTGCTTGTGTAAACTTTTCTCAAGGCTTATTTAAATAGTTTTGAGATATATCATTGTCTGCCTTTTTTATTTTAGGAACGTCTCAATGAGATTTGAGTTTCAGAAGGCTGAAACAACAATTTTAGGTCTCAAGTTTTTAGGGGTTGGATTGTTCAGCTTTTGCGTGAGAGTTTTTCCACTGTTTTCTCGTTGAAAGAAGAGCTGACAAGAATTGTCGCATGGCTTGCGATGTGCGAAAGTAGCTGGCTTGTCACCCAATAGTTTAGGTTTCATCCCCCCGGTTTTACAATATCGTCACAGTTGGCGAAGAACGCACAAAGCCGGAACCATAGCGGATCTTAACGTTTTTATTTGGATTGTTCTAACTTCTTATTTATATCTTATTTTTTTTTTTGGGGGGGGGGGGTGGGGGGGGAGACTGGCGCCAGCGCCTAATTTATTATGATTACGTTTCAACAATGTAAAGACATGGCCAGCTTTTCTTAAAAGAAATAATCGTAGAAGTAAATTTTAAAGTTTTTTAAGAGTTAAGGAAGTTGCAATTTCTAAAGCTCCAGGATACCCTCGATTTCAGTTGCAGGCCGTTAAAGGTATCGTTCTAGTACATAATGAAGCACAAGAACGGCAGAAAAGCGACAAGGTTCCGCTTACCCTTTTGTAGCTTTATTGTTAGGAAATCTATTGAGCACAAATGAGATTAGGAGGCAACGTGAGTTTTACTAATTTCACGTAAATGAACAAACGTCTCTTTTCTAGGAGAACTAAACTCTAAAATTATCTTTTTAAAACTACTGTATCTTCTTGTCATAAAATAGGTCTTACTGAACAACTTGGCGTTAAAAAGTTTCCACCTAAGTTTAATAACAACCGAGATATTAAAGAAATGGTCTCGCTAACAATCACTACGGCAACGCTGTAAACTCCAAAGCTCATCCGGTCGCCATAGGAAAAGCATAGTCAAAATCTTAGCCAACGATATACCCGAGGGTAGAAATTTCACGGGGAAACGTGTACCATTCTCTAAATGGCCATAAGATGAACTGTTTCTAGAGACTACATGCTTCTATTTTTAGGTGCATTAAACCATTTTTAATGGAAATTTGCAATTTTAGCATAAGGAAGGCAGTGACGTCATAACACGAGCACGAGTTTCTCTAAATTGTTTATATAATCACCAAGTCTATCATAAGTTAGTTAATATGTGTTTAACAAGATTGTAGCAAGCTTTTAAAACCATAATGTAGTTAATTAGACGGAGAACATAATGCATAACTGGAACTGTATAGTTGTAGTCGCGCGTCAAGCCTTGTCGTCATACGCGCTACGCCAGTGCGGAGCAAAAAGTTGATATTTTAAAATTCGCTTAAAAATCAGCTAAATTATCTGAAAAAGTCACGTTTAGGCGTGAAGAAAAGTTTACATTCTGGCCATTCCGATAATGGTAGCTTCTTCAAACATGCGGATTTCTTCCTCAAAGAAGATAATATTGGCACGTAATAAAGTTGGCACAGTTTACATTTTGGCAATTTCACTGTATTAACTACGGGCCTAGTCAGTGGTCACAATCTCACAACAATTTTACTCTTGTAAACACAATTGTCGATCTATGAACTGTCTAACGACTGACTTCTGACTGGCCTTCGGGCCCCTACACCCTTACAACAGAAACCCATACACCTTTTATAGCAAAAAAAATAACCTGCGATTAACAAAGGAATGGGGAAGGGGAAGAGCAGGGATGACCCAAGCTAAAGAATGCCGCTAAAGAATGCAATGCAAAGGTCAGCCAACAAGAAAGGACTAGGTTAACTGACCCTGCCACCTTTGACAATTCTACACGTTACATAGCTCTCTACGTTACAATATTTCTTTGGGGATTTAATATCTCTGTTACATTTAACTTTAGGTATATACGTCCTGATGCCAAGTTGTACATTAGGACTTATAACATGTCAAAAGATAGTTTTAGAGTTTAGTAACTCCTTTAAAGCATTTTCGACATCAAGAGATCAAGGCAGGAGCAAAATTAACTATCCTATCCTCAAAGGCGTACAATATATTAAGTTAAATTGCATGCCTTCAGGCAAATAATTTAATATTGTGCATGTACAAGGACGAAGTACAGTACATATGTCAATGCACGATATAATTTCAGTGTACTTTGATTTATTCATTAATATATGAATTAATATAGTGGACTACATTAACGTATGGATAAAGGAATCAAGGTACCAAATAGATCTTACCACAAAAAGTTTAGCACTTATGATAGTTGATTTTTATACAGTACTCTTTTGCGCATTGGGCATGCGCACCTAACGATTGGGCATATGTATATTGTGCGTTACAGGGCGTAATATACAAAATGTTTCGTTAACCTATAGTATTACAGTTGTAGATGCTATAACATACAAAGCATTACTCTCGAAATTAGTGAAAACCTAGGTACAGGCGTCTAAGGTACCGTACGTTGCACGTAGTGACAATAATGCTTTATACGTAGGTACTATTCAATGCACAAATAAAACTAACATGTAACAGTTAAGTGGGAAGCAGTTATGGCCAAGTTAACACTCCGCATCATGGAACTGTTCGACTTATAGTTTACCGTGATAAGTTCCTGTATTTTTTCTTTTAAATAAGGTTTTCGAGTTAAAGATGAGCAGTACAAAATCTTTTCATAGAGCTCAAGTTGAACAGATTGCGTTGTAAGCCTACCAGAAACGGGTAGTTTCTCTTGTGGAGTCGGTGCTGCCACGCATTATTCGTGCGTGTGACTAAGAGATTTAGGGTTGTTAGCTCACATTTATCTCGTTTTCAAGAGCCTGATTCCTGGTAAGCATAATCTTTCTACGGTAAAAAAGGAAAAAAAAGAATTTAAAAAAACGTGTCCAGGTGACATCTGTACACTTGCGACAGTTGTCCACTTCATGGGAACTAGTCCCATGTGAATTTCGGTTTTGTTTGTTTAGTTTTGAGGTTGTACAACCGATTCTTGGTATCGGAAAAGACTTGACAGGATCAAGAGTTGCATCCGTAAGATGGGAGTGAAAATAAGACCCTTTTTTATTGATACATTTCCAGGAATTGTATATATTGAGGGTTCTTATCGCTTTTAAACACCCGTCTTTTTTTCAGCAACTGTGTTTGGCTAGAATCAGTTGAAAGATGGTGCTGCGACCAGGATTTAGACTTAGTTCGCATACTGATAATGTCTATGACGCCAACCATTTGAGAAAAAAATTAAACTTTATTCTTTCCTCTATTTTGTGGAGGTTTTCTGTGTTGAAAAGGAGAAGGGGCTCGGTCTTTTGAGTATTGAGCACTTTATCTGGGGAGTGAAGGGGTACACAATTGTTTTTTTGTCATTGCCGAAGCTCAGAAAAGCGAAGAAAGTTCATGTTCCGTGGGAAAACAGTTTGGGGCTTGAGACGTTTTTTGAACCAAGAAGGAACAATGCTGATGAGCGGCGGCGTTTAAAACGCTTGTAAAAGCCTGCAAAGCTTTTTAGGTTGTTTGTTTGTATAATGACTAAAATTTCTGTCTTTGGGAGCCACGAAGTCTTCCCTCCCCCGCTGATTTTTTCGCTTTTTTTTTTACGCAAAAGGTTATGGAACTGGATTTTTTTTTATAGCGATAATACATTTCTAGAGCGTTTCAGTTCCATAGGTTGAATAATTTTTTAGTGAGTTTTGGTTTCTATTAGTCATGCTGTAATTGAGCATTTATTGAATTTAGCTCTCTTTATTCTTCATAGTAATTTTTCGTTGACAAGTCGTTCAATACTTCATACATTCGTTAATTTACTCTTGTATACAATTATATATTAAGTAGTACTTTTTTTGCTAGTTAGTGATTGAATTGAACTAGTCTTCATCAGTTTCGTCATTTTCTTAATGCACTTGTATTAATTTCCTTGTTTTGTTTTCTCTTTTAGGGTTTGTACAACGTATCGACTACTTCGAGTCGCAATCCAGACCATGTTTTGAACGAATTACGTCGGGCCCTATTAAGCAAGGGCATTCCATGCAAGCAGAAAGGGTAAGAGATACTTTTTTTTAAATCCTTTTCTTACGCCTTCGTCGTTCTTGTCGTTTAAAATGGTTGTTTGGGAACTGAAAAGCTGCAACGCAAGTCTCGCACACTTTCAAGCTTGTCATGCACAATTACCCCTTTATTTCTTTCTTCCTCAAAAAACTGGAGGGGGAAATGTTCCTGTCCCGCGCAAGGTTTTCATTCCAAGATTTCGTAGTGCGCGTTCAAGTGTCCGATTGCGTCGCTGCTTCCGATTCCCAAGTGTTGTTAGTAATCTTACAGTCCCCAAATCTACCAATTTTCCAAACTTTTGGGGCACGTGTTAAGGAGCGGATTTCCGTTGCCGACAAAAGTACTCTGTATACGCGACACAAGGACGCCAGGACCATAATCTTTAATGGACCACTAGAATTTCGATTTTAAAATTTATCTGCTCATTGGTTAAGAGCCAACGAGATGAGAAAGTGCTAGCCGTATTAAAAATGCATCACAAGGTTAGGTTAGGCGTCCTTCTGTCGGGGTCCGGAGTCCTTGTATCGGGTACACGGAGTCCTTTTGTCGAGTCGTCCTTGCGTCTACTTCCCGTGATAGGAATGTATGTATAGTCAAAAATCAATCCTTTCGTCCTGTCCTTCATACTTCGTTTCTAAACGGTAGAAAGTGTACATTAATTTTAAAGAATTTAAAGTTATATCGCACCTGAAAACAGTGGCGAAACTAGAGTTTGTTGTGTAGTCCGGAAATCTGTATTTGAAAAAATCAAAAATAATATTTGAGGGTTATTGGAAAAGGGGGAACTTGTACATAGGTTTTAGAAAATTAGGGTGAACGGCGGCCTATAAGTGTAAAGTTATTTTTCAGTTGAAAAAATCCTCAATAATTAAAATGAATTAAAGATCGATTTTTATATTTTTTGTAACTTTTGATTTTAACTTGTTAGGACTTGTAATTCACAATTTTTCCTGTTTTATTTTTATTGATCTTTGTTTAGTGATTTATAAAAAAAAATTGCTTCTGCCCTTCTGTTAAATGGAACGTGGGCGGATGCCCTTGAGGAAAGGTGCGGTGAATTTGTATCACCAAGGGAAAAAGAGGAAGAAGGCCAGGATGTGGAAGAGAATCTCTCCCCTTTTTATTACACGGATATTTCTTTATGCAGTCCAAAAAAAAATAAGGGAGGTACAACGACGTAATGGCAAATGTGCTTATGTCATACAGAAAGAAATTATATTGTCCTCTCGTTAGGTACGCCGCCAAATCTAGTATATAGAGAAGGGGGTTTGTTTAGAAACATTCTCTACTATTCTACTGCCCCCGCAATTTTGGATAGGATAATGTTGCCAACATTGCAGCAAAGTGGGTTAAAAAAAAAGAATGAACCAGACAGGAAATGACAGAAAACCCCGTGTTTTTTCCGTACGGGAAAGAAACAGTTGCGAGGGTGTGGCGAGGGGGAGTTATTGTTACATGTAAATTAAGTATAAGGGGGATAAGCTGAGATTGCTGATGTGGATTCCCTTACACGTTTCCTGTAGCGGGGGATTAGAACGTTAGAGCTATGAGAAAATTAATTTGACTTATCGTATTAATATTTTTATATATATAAATATTTATTAATTAAAAAAATACCTTGATCCTTGTAAACCGCATTCTCACCCCCTTGTCAAAACGGTTTAAAGGAAAGTTGGAAGCAATGTTATCGCTACAGTACTGTAAATTTGTTTTTGATCTGTTTGATAGAGAGCACAGTTTTGAGATTTTGGGAGCAATAATTCGGGATTCCTGCATGATTGTGGTTATCATAAAACGTTTACTCTTGGAATCATGATATTTTGTTCACAATATTTGGGTAAGAAAAAGGCTTTTGTTGGCTTTGAATCCTTTTGTATTAGGGATGAGTAGGATTTGTTTGGATACCGTAGTCATTGCACGATGTGTGCGGATGGGTTGTCGGGAAGCAATTCTGATTCTAAGAAAAACACTTTAGGTTAGGGTAAATTCGCGTCAAGTTGAGAATCCAGATGGACTAAGGAAAAGTTGAAGGGAAACCGCAGCATCCTTTTCGACAATGGTTTTGGAGAAAAGGGGGTTGAAACTAGTGTATTGTATTTTCTAAGCTTTTTAGTCCAGGCCTCACATATGTCAGCCTTTGAGTCGTGTGCACGAGACAAAAGGTGAGAAGCTCAAGACCCTCAACTTTGGCTCTATAATTGGAGTTCGGGGTAATGGTGAGTGCCGTCACGCTGACCGTCTGTTTGTGTGAGGCTTTATATTTAGCACTGGGGGTCATTACCAAGAAAGCGCCGGTTAGTAGGATCACCAGGAGAGTGATTAATTGACTAATTAGGCTACTAGTTTATACGGTTGAAGTTGGGTTGTCTTTTTTATAGTGCTAGTAAATAAAACAAGGGAAGTTCAACTCGTGTACAAGCTCTTAACCTATTTATTTCAAATAAACTTTTAAATTGCTCAAAATCGTGGGAGTCTTTTCCGTTTTAATATTTCGAGTTTAGGGAATTCTTATTTTTTTGCAAGTCAAGGACAGTTTAATCCATTAATAAACGTTACTACCCATGAATGTGAATTAAACTCAGGTATTTTGGTTGTCGTATACCGAAATTAACATGTTGTTGCGCTTTTGTAATGCGGTATAGTAGTGCCTCGCATAACGAACGCCTCGCCTACGAACGTTCCTCATTTTGCGAGCGCGAGCCGGGAAATGTTCCGCATAACGAACGCGGTCCCACATTACGAACCGCACGCGCGCTCTGTTGTGTGTTTTACGTTTGAAATTTTTGGAAAGCTCAGTGCTTTTTTTAGTATATAGTCAAAATGGCACCTAAGAAGACCGTTAGTGGGAAGAGTTGAAAAGCAATTATTATTGAAATGAAGCAAGAAATCATAGGCAAAAAACGACTCAGGATCAAGAGTTGTGGATCTTGTAGATGAATATGGAGTGATCAAGTCAACCATAGGAACAATTTTAGCCAATAAGAATCAATCATGAAAGCTAAGGTGGCCAAAGGAGTCTCAAGAGTTTGTTCACTGGTGCACAGAAAATCGATTAGTGATTAAATGGAGAGGTTGTTTTTAGTTTGGATTAACGAAAGGCAAATGAAAGGAGATCTAACCACGCAGGAAATACTTTGTGAGAAAGCTAGGGTCATTTATGAAGAGCTTAAAGATCGACTCCAGGAACAAGCTCACAAGCTTTAAAACAAGAGGAAGAAAAGTTTAAAGCCAGTAGGGGGTGGTTTCAAAGGTTTAAGAAAAAAGTGGCATCCACAGTGTCATAATGCAAAATTACGATTTTTTGTGATTGTGGACTGGCCTCGGGAACGGATCAAAATTATTCCCATAGTAGCTTATGGGAAACGGCGTCCCGCATAACGAACGCCGCCCTGGAACGGATTACGTTCGTTATGCGAGGCACCACTGCACATAAACAATGGCCGAGCTTATTAGGACATCGAAAGGAGTACAACTGA
Organism: Lepidurus apus apus; assembly: GCA_022832285.1. Classification (NCBI taxonomy): domain Eukaryota; kingdom Metazoa; phylum Arthropoda; class Branchiopoda; order Notostraca; family Triopsidae; genus Lepidurus; species Lepidurus apus. The sequence continues at coordinate 75,121 of JAGJRO010000203.1, read as the reverse complement.
CGAATTCGCAAGGTTGGGAGTAGGAGGGCGAGGGATTATGGCAAGTATGGTTAGAAAACCAGTGGAGTTATAAAAATGGGCCGAATTATCCGCAATGATGTGGTCAAGGGGGGGGGGGGCAATTATTACCACCCCAACAACCGCAGCTTTGGTGACCATCAGGTCTTCTGCGGGTAAAACAGGTGGCTTGCTCCGAAGAAGGGAATAAAAAAAAGTCGGGACACCTGTGTGCCACAGAAACGTCTCCGACGTACACAGTATGTGTATATATGATCGCTTTTCCCCGGATGGCCATCCCTGATGGTTACTTAGTGGTTATGGCTTCACCGTTTCTTGGCTCTCGAAAGACCCCGAAAACTTTGCAAGATTCCTCTAGATAATACAAACCTATAGGAGACTCTTTGAGTTTGAGCACAATTGGCGACCCCTTGTAAAACCGACTGAAAAAACTTGATGGGCCCAGAACACGTGTGATGGATGGATGTGGCAGCCCAGGTGGAGTTGAGTTTGGATGCAACGAACTTTTTCTCCGTCAATTCCCTAAATGCAAGCCTGAAAAATTTTTTTTGTATTGCATTATTTTGCGGTAATTTAAGAGTTGGCCATCCAAAGAAAATTACTTATTTGGAAGAAGGAAAGAGATTGGAGACACGTGTTATTTGACGGGTGATCGGGACCCCAGATGGCAGTTTTTAAGAGGTTTGAAAAGTCAGGTTGTGGATAATATATTATATCTGCGATGTACATCTGGATTTTTCTTCTCTTTTTTTGCGACTGTTTCACGGAAGAAAAAAGGCTAAAAAGTCGTGGTGGGGTCTGGCGCCGGTATACGGATTTTCACGCTACTGTGCTCTAGATGAAAGGATAAAGACGGCGTCTCGAAGCCAACATCTTAATTTTTAACTGTTTTTTCTTTCTTTACAAAAAAAATCCTTTAAAAAAATATTAGTATTTTTTGCCCGAAGGAGTTGAGGAAAGTTTGAGGTTTTGGGGATGTCGGAGTTTTTGAAGAAAGCCCTCTAGGTGAGGCAAGTTTCCTTTTAGTTTTCGGGGCCTCGAGGGCGTCTTTTTCTAGGAGGTAATAAGCGTGTCTGTCTTGGCACGCGTCCGGTAGGTCAGAGGTTACGCACGCTCACGCGTTTACCTGCTGTCCTCACCTTTTTTTACATGGGTCCTTATTTAACGTTCTGGGGGGGAGGACGTAAGCCGGGGCTCACTTTTGGCAGCTGGATACAATTAGACTAATTTAGAATTTCCGTTAAAAAAGTGTAACTTTTTTTGCGATGAGGGCAGTAGAACGGCACGTGGCGGAATTAATAGTTTCCATGACTTTGATAAACTTTTATAAGAAAACTTTAATTGGGGTCTGAAGTCTTTGTATATAAAAAATATATATAGTTTCTTAATTTTTAGGGAGAGTTATCTATAATGGAATACGATAGATTGCTACCAAAGGATTTTTAGTTGCAAGGAAAGTGCGGGAGTAGACTAGTTTCAATGACCTGAGTTTATATGCCAATTTACCCTTTAAAAGATTTCTGGGAATGAGTGCCAGGTGCCTTTGGAAATACAGGAAAGGCTTGCTGACACCATTCGCAACTTTTTTGGGCAGGGAAGCTAGTTTGGATTTGGGAATAAAAGCATTTAGTGGGCAAATCTGGTTAGATTTACCAAGCACTTTTTCTAGTAATAAATGCTTCAAATGGAATAATTGACGTTAGGAGGTACGTACGAACATGGGATTGGATTCTGATGGGATTAGCTCAAAAGTTACATCAAAAGATTGTCAGGTGTTCCTTGTTCGGCATTACGCATCGTATGAGGAATTTCGCGTGCGAAATCGTGCGAAACCTCAATCTACGGCTATGCAAGCTGGTTATTGTGCTCAGAGTAATCCAGATGACTTCATAGATTATGGTTTAAGAAGACATTAAAGATTCATTGGGTATTAGAGTAGTTTTTAGTGTGAAGTTTTATTAAGGTCACCTGATTCTGGACTCTTTCATTCCCTATTTCGTTCCCTATACTATTTCGTCCCCTTCTTTTCGGGTTTCAGTTTATTTTTTTACGAGTTGGATCATAATTTAATTTCGTTTGAATCACAAGTATAGTTCACGTATGGCTACAACATCTTATAGAAAATAATTGAACTGTAATTCCTAATTGAACTGTAAATTTAAACGCATAGAAAGGGATCTGAACTTAACTCTTCTTTAATGAATAGCAACTCGGATTCACTCGTGGTCTGACTCGTAAACAACTATTCGCCAAGGTCATCGATCCAGACAGTTTTTTATGCCCCTGCATTCCCTTAACTTGTTTTCTGACCAACAAAATAAAAGTTCGAGAAGGCTTTGCACGGAAATCTAGTCATGGGCAGGTCCCAGGTTGTCATTGCTGAACAAGATGAGCGGTTTCCGTTGATGTCATAGGCCTCGGCCTCACATTGTGATGGCGTTGAGCTTATAGTTAAGATGACAGGGTGGAGACATACAATGGGGTTCGGAGGAACATTTTGACAGCTCAACTTGAAATTTCCCATCGCTTTTGGAACAAAAACTTCTTTGGCACTATTTTCGCTTATGGTGGTGATGTTGCTTGTCGCATCTTGCTTGTCTTTAACCAGACTTCTTTTGCATTTCTCTTGCTTTGATGTAACTGTTATAAAATAGAATGTGCCCACATAAAAAAGAGTTGTTATTTGTCAATACAGATACACCCTGCGAGGACGCGTGACTGATGGCGGCCATGCTAAGTTGTCGTTCGAGCTGGAAGTTTGCATTGTCCCGCGCGTGGATGTAGTGGGCATTCGCCGCAAACGCCTTAAAGGCGACGCCTGGTGTTACAAGCGAGTTTGCGAAGAAGTTTTGCGTTTAGCTGCCGTACAGTAAAGTCTATTATGTTTTTTTTTTGGGGGGGGGGGTCAAAAGCTAGTACTGAAAATTCCCCTCAATTCATTGCTACGCGTTCGAAATGCTTTTTAATGTTGACAGTACTGAAAAAGGTTTATTGTTGCATGCTGGGCTATTTTTAGCCGCTTTTAAAATATCCTGGTGGTGAAAATTAGGTAACAGCGAAATCAGAACCGTAAATCTGCGCTTCTGATGTCATTTAGCTATTTAACTAAGCCAAGGCCGGTGGAATTCTTCTTCTTTGGAACTTCATTGTGAATGTGTACGAACAAAGGGGAAAGTGTGTTCATTGTGCCGTTTCGGTTTTTAACAATACGCCATTTTTCATTTCTTCTCTAATTTTTTTTAGTTAGAAAGTGAAACTAACTTGATATTTTTTTTCCTTCCCGAACGTATATTAAGGATTCAGGAATGCGTGTCTATGTAAACCCAGGGGACCAAGGGACCAATAGTTCTTTTTGTAAATTTAGTATTATTTTATGTATAGAAGGGAAACAAACAAACTGACACCCAAACTATGTGTGAAAACCAGCGAACGTTATTTGTTGTTGTTTCATGGCAAATTGTCCCCTTATTGCAACTATTCACACTTACCGTCCTAGTTTCCACGCAAATTTGTAGGGTGAAATTGTCGGGGGTTGGGTTTTCTTGGGCGAAATTTGAGTCAGCGCGCTGACCGTAGCAGTTGACACATCTTCTACGGCAGGTATCGGAGGGTAAGCGCGTGTGGATTTTACTTGGATGGTGTCATTTTGGTTGGTGAGGTGTGAGAAGAAGCTCTGAACTTTCTCCGAACTTTTGACCGACCGCTATAAGGGGCGATAAAGTGACATGAAATGTCGGCCAGAAAGTCTCATTATCACCTTACCCCATATCCAATCCATTGTTGATGTAGACTCTCAGGAAAGCCCAATTCCGGCGCCGGGAAGGACAAGCGGCACAAAAGTTGGGTAATCGACACCTGCGCCTAGACAAAAGAGTGTACTGTACGGAGAGGGGTTGCCGGTACTCTAGAATGGAGTGCGAGAAGCACGTACCCTTATGCGAACAGCTTTAAAGAATAATTGAAGCAAGGGAAAGAATGTAAGGTAACGAGTCTCGTTGGCACAACGAATCCAACGAGCCTAGTAACCTACTTTAACTTCCTGACCATTGTGAGTATAAATACTTGCGTGAGGGGTAAAGTAAAAATTAGAAAAGAGCAATATCAAAATTTACCTTGAAAGGATACTTACCAGGAAATATCTAGTGCAAAAAGCTGGTGAACTCAGGATGAAATGCAAATGTCCTTTATTTTCTATGCTTGGCTGATCTATGACTGGGTTTTAATTGACATTTGAATTGATTTCTATGCTTTTCGTGTAGGGGAGACCGGGGCACCTTGGGTAGGGGGTAGGTTGAACAATTTTAAATATCTGAGCCCTCTTTTGAAACAAAAATCCACTAAATTCACGTAACGTTCATTTCACACAAACGCAGCAACTGAGAAAGTATGGGTTTGCTCGTCAATTTCTACTAAAAGTTATAGTTCTTTGTTTTTTTCCGATGGGTTTTCCAAACTTTTGAAAACAGAGATTTTTGTCTTCTAATAGTTTCGTTTGGTAAATATCTAAGTAGAACTTTTTGTGGAGATAGCTGATTCTTTTGCCTTCAAAACAAGCCCAATTTTGAAATATTTAAGTAACTGATTACTGAGATGTCGCAATTTTTGTTCAGTGACCGTCGTCGGGGCAGGTTGGGTAGAAAAAAACGGGGCAGGTTGGAGCATGGTGGGCAAGCACTGGGTCGAAAGCATGACGGTCAACTCTGGAACCAGACAGACATAAAAACTTTATACAAACCTGTGCACTGCATCTAAGTAATACCAAGTTTATTTTAGTTAATAGTGAGGATTTTTCGCAAAAAAACGAAAACGGACAGCATCCTCCCGAGCTGATCAAAGAAGCAGTACTTAACGAATAATAATACTAAACCAATGCTTCGTTTTAAAGTGTGTGTTTTTACGTTTTACTTGGTTATAATCTGTATGCTTTGGCTTGTTATCAACAATTGAATTTTGACCGGCTCTTGTAGAAATTAAATATTAAAAGTAAGGGCTTGAGCTAAGTCGCTAAAAAATCACACGATAACTAGGATGGCAATGCTACTTTAAAACACCAAATTTAGTTTCACGTTGTTAGTATAGCGTCTTCTAGGCTCTTGAGAACGAAAAACTGTCCAACGTGCCCCGGTCTCCCCTACTCATTCTTAAGGCTGATTCTGGATATATTATAAGGTTACTTGCTGACGTAGTTGGGCAGTTAAAACATCACATTTAAAGGCTCTTGGCGTAGGCATAAACAGTATTTAACTTGGTAGAATAGTTAGGGTGAATTTCCGCGTTAAAATTAACCTTTCGGGTCGTAAGGGCAAATTCCACTTGGATCAACTGCGAACGGGAAGAAAAGAGATTACAGAGTTCAGAAGCATTGGTTATAAAGGTTCGAAGGGGTAACGCGTGCTATCGATCTGAACGAACAGCGGAATACATCTCTTGGTACTTTCGGTAATAGTTTGCTTAGTCGATTTTTTTTTGTTTGAGTTTTCCGACCTTAAAGCCATTTTTTTGGGTTCACAGGTGAGTCGAATATCATGTATGTGCTCAGCAGAATTTAGCATTTAACTTGCAAGGGAGTTTTGATATTTTTTAGAAATACCTTTTCAATTATTTTCTTTCCGATACCTTATGCAAGTCCTGTTTTAAATTAAGGAGGAATGTAAAGAAGCCTGTTTATTATAAATAGATTAAACACAAATAATAAGCTGAGAACTCGACGGCCTAACATTAGTGCTCAGAAAAACTTCTTTTTCAAGCGCAATTTCCTTTTGAAATCAGATTTTTGGAATGATAAACGTTCAATTTTTAGATTGAAAATTTTGTATCTAACGTCGTCTGTGCTTAATATATCTCGAGAGATTCATTTCGGTTTACAAGAAAATAATTCCGTTGGAAACCGGAAATTAGCCCCTTATATTGTAAAATATAAAATAAACAAAAATTCCGTAATTTAGTTTTCAGAATACGTGTCTGATGAAAGAATGATAGATTGACGTCTCATTTCAGAAGTGTTTTTCCCTGAAGTTCACCATTTCAAGACGGTTGTTACTTGGGTCAATGCTTTGAAGAGTTCTGTAGTTATGACGTGTGTGACAAGTGTCTTATTAATAAGCTTGTAGGATATACAATGCTTTTCATCACTAACGTTATGGTAAGCAGTTTAATAACAATGCCTATAGTTGAGGACCATGAAGCAAGTTTTACGATTTTTTTCGAAAGTTTTATTGGGTTCTAAGCCCTAAAATAAAGAACAAATCTCAGTGTCTCCGCATATAGGCAGTTAGGCCCACACGTTTTTTATTTAGACATGGAATTTTAGCACGTTCAGAGCTGTGGAAGTGGCCATGGGACTTGGCTGTTAGTTATTGTTGATATATAAGCTGGGGTGGGAATGAGTTTCGTCCGACGTTTACAGAGGACGGGCGCGTCATGCAACGTTTCCGCTACCATCTCGGTCTTCCGTCCCCGATGGGAAATTTCCTCCCTACAGAAAAACTTGGCCACCTTCGTTTCCAACCTGGGGGACACGGGGGACCCCTAATCGCCCCAGATGTAGGTATTTCACCTGAAAAAACATTTTACACCCAAAATTCGTGAGGCATTAATTTTGGAGCATGATAGGATTCAATTCTAGGGAAATTTAGGGAATATTTATTGAAATGCTTTGATTTTTTGGGAGTTTTTTAAGGCCTGTTTATATTTCATGTCCGGTCAGCGGAATTGTTTCCGGTCCTCCAGAGTAGTGTATGTGTATGTTGGTGTGTGAGGATTCACAGCCTCGAACTTTCTTTCGGAACTAACGAAAAGTATAATGCCACCAAAACTCCTGGGAAGAAGGCTGTGAAGCGCAACAAATATTCGAGCGGGCGGGAAACCCATCTTTTTCTGATGGGCTCTTCCTATTTTGGACGATTAGGGAAATAAGTTTGTGTGCTGTTTGCAGGTCCAGCAAGGGAAATCTTTTAGCCACAAACAACACAAGGCATTCACTTATTAAGTGTAAACTACCTTCAACTGGATTCATTTTCGTGCAATTTTTGGCTTCGAAAATTATCGTTCATCTCACATTATCAATTAAATCCATTGAAAAATAAAGAATTATAATTCGTCTCACATAATTATCAAATAAAATCAATCGGACAATAAAAAACACTAAGTATGGGGTTTTAGAATGAAAAGTTGTGTACATTTGTACGTTTTCCAATCAAGGCTTTAGGTTCGTTGTAATCACTTTCATCCTGAAAATAAAAGGAAATAAGCCAATCACCTCACTGATTACATGATCTAAATGTGCGTGGCGTTTTATTTCCGGTTACCTTTTGCATTTTCTTAGACTTGCCTTCTCTGGTTTGATAGGGCTAGTCGTTAGTGTGTATCCCTTATTAAATATAAATTCTGCGGACATTGTTAAGGAGGACCAGGTTTAAACTCAAGTTCCCTAGATTTACCTAATGAACTGACAACCCTTAAAGGGGGAGTAAGGTTTCAAAATTAAAAAATGTATGTTATAGAAGAGACCAAACTACATGTTCTGGCTGAAGAACCCCTATGTCAATTATGCATATTAACCGAGTAATTAATTATTTAGTGGTTTTAGCTCCGCCCCTTTGGTCCAAAATTCAAATTTCCCTATCCTTATAACACGGGGGGACAGTTGGCCGGAGACCTAGTGCCTTTACCTATTAGCGCCTTTACCTATTTTAATTTACAAGCTCGATAATAAAAAACGGACTTTTTCTTCGCGCCGCGACTTGCGGGGTTCGCTGAACGCCATGAAGCGAACGTTACCCGCATAGTCGGAACCGCCTCGTGCGGTCCCATTGCCAGGGGATGGGCTGTCGACTGCGAAGCCGACCCGAAACTTGCCCAAAAGCTCCTCAGGCGCGGGTCTCGGCCAGGCAGGATGGCGAGCAAGGCGATCGCGCGAAGAAAAAGTCTGTTTTTTTGTTAGTAGCTAGTGTACAACCAAAGGACATATTTTTAGGTAACGCATTTTGTGGAGAATTTGTTGATAGTATCACTAGAAGGGTCCCTGCGTTGTGAATCGGGGTGAGAATAGGATGTGTCGAACAGAATCGAAGACTGTTTGGATACTAGATGTAGAGTGTTCGAAGACTGTGTGAAGACTGTATTTTATGAAGGAAATGACGAGTTTATATACATAGAGGAAAGGTTACCCGAGGGAAAAGGTCAAGACAGTCAAGGTTTTCAATTGATTAAATAAAGGGATTATTATAGCTTTCAAGGTGAAGGACAAGAAAAACGGGAAAGGTCAAACAAAAAAAACAAAGGGAAGAGAAGGCATAATAATATGAAGGAATTTTAAACATTTCTCATAGTTACAAACTTAATTTGCATATGGCTACTTTATTAGGAAAAAATGTGCATTGGTTGTGCACTAGCTGTTAGCAAACTCAAGATTACTGTCAACGAATTTTTTCATTAAATGCACTGGTTTTCTCAAAAAGTTTTGCCGAAATTCCCCACGCTAACCGCCTATACCGACAAGGTATACGAGAGCCTTAAGCTACAAGGACCGTCCCTGTTTCTGAAAGGAATCTAACTTAGTTTAAATGGTTTAACTTGAAAGTGTTTACTTAGCAGTATGGGTGTGATTATTGATGTAACTCGGGTCTATCGTCGAGCAAGAACTCATTGTATTTCTCGTATATGAAATTATCTACCAGGCAGGAAGTCTGTCGTTCGTCGCAATCATTGGTCAGTTAAAGATTTCAAACGTCAAAGAACACGTGCGAAGTGTTTTTTTTTCTCGGTCATAAATTGTCCATGCAAAAGGTACCCCTTTTCTGGCCTGTCAATCGAAGGGATCAGTTTTCAGCCTATTTACCCCTTTGTCCAGGCTCCGTGTATCTGGAATTTACGGAGAAGGGCTGAAAGTTGTAACACTATGACATGCACCTCATTTTGCGCGAACGTGCGTATTAATCTTCTCCATGTGTGAAAGCTGATACAAAAGTAATAAAGTCAATTGTGGGACTGAATATCGCTATATTCGGTCCCACAATTATTATTATATCGTTTTTTAATTAAAAACAGGCAAGGTCTTTGCAAAAAAAAGTCAACGGAAGTTGAGTCCGAAACTTGAATCCACCCACGCACCCACCTGACACTTTAAGTATATAACCACTTCCGGAATGATCAATTTGATTTTTTGTAGGAAAAGGAAGCAAAAAACAAAGAGGAAAATGGCCGTAGATTTTGTAATAACGTCCGTAAACACCAAAGTCTAGGCTACTGTATCCTGTGTGAAAATTGTGACTTTTGGTTTTTGATTTTTTTATCTTTTCGAAGGCAAACTTCGAGCTTACAGTCCATCACAAGCTGTAGCTTTTACCATTTTCCTCTACTTATTTCACCGATGTAAAAGGGATGCAAATAAAAAGGGATAGTACATTTATTTATGGACCGTAGGAAGGTAATACGGGTCGAATCGGAAAGTTTTACTTTTGGTAGAGGAATGTGTGTATTTATTTTATAGAAATTATGGTTGGCAGGTCATACGATATCAATGTGGCTGAGAAGAGAGTGAATGCTGGGAAACGCACGTGCCTCGAGTTTAACTGGCATTTGACCTCCGCTTAACGAGGTTGTGGTAAAACCGTGGTCTTTTTCTTGAGGAAAAGCGCCCTACAGGGCTTTACGTCACATGGATACGTTCTTTCGTCCCGTAATGAGGGCGACTTTTTCCCGCGATACGGAGAATATCCCTTCCAGACATAAGGATATCCGCAGGAAGCTCACCACCGACTTGCTCTTTATTCTTAATTTATGACGTACGACTCGAATCTCTATACTCCCACAAGTATACCCCTTTTTTGGTTCCCTGATCGACTGGCTGGCCCAACAATACTTTCGCTGTTTTTGATTTGTTTTTTTTCCTGAAGCATGCAGAAAATTTTCAGATATAAAGGTCATTCCTAATTCAGATATTTATAAGCCTGATTAATCTTTGATAATTGAGCCATGCTTACGTTTGCTTTTAAATGCCTACTTTTAAAATTCAAAATTAATTATTGTAGACCGCGTTACCGGGTCATACAATTTTAAAAATGCGTATATATCTTGCAACTTTGCTGATTTATTTAGACAACATTAGAAAAATGATTTTGGTACCGGGTACAATGATATACAATGATGTACCAGTAAATACAATTTAAAACCTATTTTGGACGTCATTTTATTATTGAAATATCAGTAAAAGGCTTTGGCCTAAACTGGTATGTAATAAAAAAAAATATTGAAATGTGTTAAATATTGTAAAATGCGTTTGAGTTGCGGTTACGAAAATACAAATATTTTTAAAAAAATTTCAAGACTTTACAGTGTTTATCAGAAAGAGCCTATAAGTTTGTTTTCTCCAGGAAAGTTATTTATTTTTAAAAAAGGAGCTATTAAAAATTCTAGAAAGTGTAGTTGACCTGAGTGTTGACTAAAAACACCTTTTTAACAGCGAGAAGGCTATGGGGAAGAAGTGAAAAACTATGCGTCAGCTTTCTAACTGAAAAGCTTAAACATCATTTGACAAATGATGTGGTATGATGCTACCCTTTTTTATAATTACGTAGCTTGTACACCTCATGGCCCTTGTTGGGATACGGTACACGAAACCATCCTAGCTTATTATACCGTCGTCCCAATACCTTCTAAGTGTCGGATTTTGCTATTACAATTAGGAGTGCACGGTCACGGTTGGAAATTAGGCAGATAACATGGCCTAGCGACCGTGAAAAGAGACACCCTTTCGAAAAAGCCTCACATTCGCTTTGTGCGATTCTGAATCATTCACCACAGTCTGGGACCCTTGGAGAATAACCTTCTTTTGCTTGATTTTCTCAAAAGAATCCTTTTGGGAAATTTTGTATAAAGTTTCCTGACCACAGGAATGCGAATATTGTTGGAGTTTGCCCTATGAAGAAAACTCCACGCAGCCTCTTATTCAAAGAAAAAAAATTCCCATATTTTTCTGAACTCTATTTTGTAATGGGAAAACATATTTTTCTCACAGTTTCTAATTGACTTTTTTCTTTTCTTTTTTGGACGAATCCAGAACAAAAGACAACCGGTGCATTTTGTTTGAACGTTTTTCAAAGCTCGTGCTTAAGTTTCGGTGACTTGAATGCACAGCGAAGGGGTTATGGATTAGCCAGCCCTTTCGTTGCTTGTCACGCCAAGAGGATTGTTTTGGGCTTGGGCTTTAGATTTAGAGACGAAGAGGAGTTATTTTCACCCTTTTCGGAGTAAATCGATTAGCTCCTGTTCGTTCCGCATATTTGGTAACGTTGGAGTCGTTTATAGAGGCTTGGGCGCAACCATTTTTTGTTGGTTAGGCTGGCTTCTAGGTGGTGCATCGAAATCTTGTTTTCCTCAAGTTTGGGGGAAGAATAAGCTCTCACTTGCTCTTCGGCCGCTGTCTATTGCTTTTTTTATTATAGTCAAGTCTGTGACTTAGGAATGGTCACTGAGTTTTGCTGCGTTTTTGGCTTGCGCCTCTTGTAGATTTACACAGAACCAACAGTTTCGAGACAGGTGCACCTGCCGCCTTCACCTTTGCTTATTCGTGCACGGTACGATCCATCGAGCTTCCTAAATTGACTCTAGAAAAAAACGCTTTTAGATGTGAAACTTTTTTTAGAATAAAACAAAGAAAAGTACGATGTTTTTGTAGTCTTATAAAGTTTAAAGAAACCTTTGGTAAGAGCCATTTGTACTCAAAACCGTTAAGTTAGGTTTGAATTACTACTCGTGGTTCAGTCAGCTTGGAGTACATTTAAGTATTGTTAAGTCTTTGGGTTGAGATTAAGCCCAAAGTTTGACAAAGAAGCACGAATCATATGTGCTATTGAGGAATGCTAGAACCTATATCGCTGGTACCTGTACACACAGATTCCAAGTCGCTGGTACTCAAAAGTCACTACTCAAAAATCAAAATAATTGAAACTTTTACTGGGATTTCCCTCTCGTAGTTTCGCAATTAATTTGAATACAAGGCTAAAATTGCTTGGTCGAGGTTTTCTCGGGTTAAGCAAGGCAACTGTATTTATAGAAAAACCCTTATGTATACTTTAAGGTTTCCTTATTCCTTAGCTTATTGATGAGTAAGGGTCACAGATGGCACTAATGTTTGTTAGTAGTTTGCGAAAGCCTTATTTTAAGGTAACGTATTTCACATAGTTGCAAATTTCATTTGCGTGTTATTAATTTATCATTAATTGGAAAATTTGGATTGGTTGTACACCAGCTAGTACTATGCTCAAGATTACTGTCAACGAATTTTTTAATGAAATGTGCTAGTTTTGATGAAAAATTGTTCCGAAATTTGCCACGCTAATCCACTTACCGAGCTAAGGTATACGGGAGCCTTAAAGGGCAATAGCCACCAAAAAACAACTTTGTCTTATAATAAGGAGTAAAAAAGGTAGTTTCTAGTTCTCTGTGTCTTTTTATCATACGCTAAAATGAAAACTAGATAATAAGAAAATAAGAAGTCTTAACATTCAAACGGGGCATATTTGCCATTGGCCAGCGCGGTCACGTGGGCCCCGTGACGTCATGGTCGCAAACAATATGCCAGTTTGAGCCAGAGGAACCACGAACTTACCGAACACAAACCGTGAACCACGGACAGGTCAGCCTGTAATGTTTCTTGCGACCCTTACGTCACGGCTCGCGTGGCGGGAAAATGCCAAAATTTCGCAAGTCAATAACTCGGGAACGGCTAGTCATAAAAATTTGAAACAAATTTTCTCGTTCTTAGAATAATGTGTACAATTAGAATTCATCCAAATATCAACTGCTATGCCGTTGGCTATTGCCCTTTAAGAAAAAAAAGTATTTCTTCATACCGAATTTGGAATGTAGACTCGGTTCAATTTAAATTGCTAAGATGATTTAAAAACCTCAGAATAGGCAAAGTTTTTTTACTACAGGATTGTGGAGGAGCTTCAGAATGTCTTTTGTATCGTAATTAAGGAAATTCTCAGGGTGTATAGGTTTGGTTGTTTCTGATTTATTCAAGGTCGGCATCATTAACCGGAAAACCCACGTAATATATGATTTTTTGGACAATTGTAGAGTGAACTGAAAGGTTCGAAGATAGTAAATGATGAGCGGATGTAGGGACTTCGTCAAGATTCCACAGCATTAGGATGGCCGAAGCTGTGATCCGTAACCATAATACGATAGAACACTCTTGGACAATGCACTCTTGAAATTCGTCGAGTATAACGCACGTTTATATGTACACAACACGGCCGATTCAGTCATTTGTCTTTTGGGGTGAAAAATTTTTTGTATGTCAAACCTAGTAAAAACTACATGCTCACATGTATATTTGGTGTGTAATAGACTCGGTTATGGGTTGTAGCTGTCGGTGATGGACGCGTTAGGGTGGGTCCCCATTTGATGAGCCCTCAAGTCCAGTATAGCGAGGAAAGTAGTGACACGGAAGATCGGTTTATATAAATATTTGTAGGGTTTTTGATGTCGTCATCCCAACAGCGTCGTGGGTAATTTTGGGGTTGTTGTTTAAAGTTTCGGCTCGTGTGTCGATCAGCTTGGTCTCCAACGCATGAAAAGATGGAGTTTGCTCGCTTCAGCAATCGAGTGGCACCGCTACAGTGGCCGATTTATTTACAACCAATGGACAGGAATGCAAGCATAGTTAAACAATTCTTGTAAATATTTTGACTTTTAAAATAGTCTACAATCGGGACCTTCTTTTCCAGAAAAAAAATAATCTTCAGTAGTTCCTTGAATTTAAAATTTTTCTCAGTATGCCTAAAACTACATTCAGTTTCTTACGTGATTATAGGAATTATACTGTGTAGCCTTTCGAAAACACACTCTTTTGACAACACACCTGTTAGTCGAGAATTTCTGATGAAAATCCTTGAGAAGAAAACTTCGAACATAATTACGGGAACTTAAGTGGAATACGCTGTTTGCTTGGAATTATTATTTCTTATATATAAACTAAAAGGAAGCACGTTTTGGTCAAAACTGTGTTCTGAGAGAGAGAGAGAGGTGTCGAGATTTTGACAGCGTGCATTCCAAGCGAGGCCCAGGCACGCCTGGCACGCGACCACGGTAATGCTGGACTAGCCATGTATATAGAGAACGTCAACAGTTAATTCAGAAGATCAAGTGGACCTCGACGTGTTCGTTTTGTCGCCGTTCCAAGCCAAGGCATCCCTAGCCAGAAATCCTCTCTTGGTTTTTGAGTTTGTCTAAATGCCAACCTGTGCATGACCAACGACAAACTTAAAAAAAAAAAATGAAAAAAATACCGCATCTTTTGGGACTTTCCGAACTCAACTGATCCATTTCACGTTGTAATCCTACCCATTACAAATTTATTTCTAACGGGGAAGAGGTTGAAAGGTCCAATGACTCGATTTCAGCTCTGAAAGAATCGACTCGTCTGTTAGAAGATCTCCTTTTATATTTATATTTTCTCTTGTCTTTCATTATCGATTGTTCTACACCCCACCAACCTTTAATTACATATTTTCGTTAACTTTGAAGGGATGGTTGTGGTGAGCAAATCAATTCAGCAAGGTTTCCAAGTTTTATTTCCATTCTCAACCAATTTCGTTAGCTGCAATAATGCAACTGATATTGCTATTCGGAAGAGCTTGTTTTTTTCCTGGAAATTCTGTAATCTGTCAAGTAAGAATAAAAGGGTAGAGGATCACTAATAAGAACTATTAGTTTTGGTACCTTAGCTCCTGTAGACCTGAAGCTTTAGATTGGAAGCGATCTCTGAGAAAGAACTATTATAACCGACTCGAGGTGGCGAAATTCAGCGGTGATTATCTTACGAGGTGAATTATAAAGAGTTACAAGGGACGATGGCCTTGAATTGAGGGAATGTTTGGGAGTACGCTTTAAGGTACAGTTTTAAGGGAAGAGGAGTTAAAAATGTAGCGGCGGACGTTCCTTGCGAGTCATGAATGAAGCAGATGTGCAGCCGAGCCGCGGACAGGGAGGTAATCATGGCGTGCAGTGCAGTGGAACTTTTTGGTGCTCCGAATTTCCACATAAGGCTACCGTATTTCCACCCACAACATAAGCTTTTTGGAACTTCCTTTTGCTGTAGAGTTTGCAGTTCAGACTTTGCGGGACACCTTGTGTACAGAACAACGATGGATTGACGAAGTTTTGGTGTCGGTTATTCCTGGGCTCTCGCAAGTTCGTGAGTAACCGCGGAGGTAGCCAAGTGGAGCTGATGACGCGGTTGCACCATGGCAACTGCCAAGTGCAGCACTTGTTGTACGCCATGAGAATTTCGCGTTCTGCTAGGCTGAGCTTTCCACTTTCCCTTGTGTTTTACAGAAAAGTTTCAAACTTTTATTTATTTATTTATGCTTTAATGTATTTAACTGGCTAATAATAACTTTTATATTTCCTCCAACTTCGCTGACGTCCTATACTTTTAACTATACTACTCCCCATTGCGCTCATTTCCAACGACTTTTCGTTTATCTCCGGGGAAAACTTTAATTTTCTTTTATTTATTTTCTGGAGGAATCTCAAATGTTGCATTTTCTTTGTGCGGAAAATTCTGATTCTATTAGAAGCATTTCACATAATTCTTTCAGGAAAAGACTTTCCTACTGAGAGTTAGGAATTGAAATCTTCATATAGAAGGTACAGTTTCTCATGATGTCATATTTGACGCTTTTGGAAGATTTTTCTTTTAATAAGACTTTTTCTCCTACTTGGAAGTTAGAAAGATGGTTCTTAATTGACTACAAGATCTGTAACTATTTAACCTGATTATATAGGGTTAATGCGCTGAGAGTAGGTAAGTTGTTTGGATTAGGGGTGGATTTACTGCTGTGGGATTCACCCTTGTATGCACGAGCAGAACCTTTAGCACACTCCTTTTCGACACACTGCTTTGGATGGCAAAGTCAAAATAGGTTAATTGGCAATGATGGACCGTGACTGCCAGTATCAGTAGCTCAACTTTACTGGAAACTATGAATTACGTTCCGAAGCAGCAATAAATAACATGAAAACAGTAATTAGTTGCAAGTCTAGTTCGATTTCAGTCGCTGTCATTATTTCAGTACGTTCCAGTCTTTTCAATGTGTTAACTTGAATAACTGGTCTCAATTTCTTTTCTGCAGCTCTCTGCAGAGCTTAATTTATTCACAAGGGCGAAAAGTGTTGTTTGGCAAGCTTACTTCTTCTGCATTTGACGCAGTTAATCGTTGTTTAAAAGGTTCGGTAGTTACATTGCAGATGAAATTTTTTTCTAGAAAACGTATTAAAGATTCATTCTTATTCTTTACTGTAAGAAAGATCAGTTATTTTTACCATGATTGAAAGATCTACTTAGAACTCACGATCGAAGCGGTTTTTCAAAACTTCGAAGGATGATCGAATTAAACCTGTCTTATTTGCGATGACACAGTAACTAAAGTACCAGCGAAGGGTGTGGACTCGAGAGATGTGGTTTGTCTTCTTTTTCTTCAAAAATGGCTTGACGAGCATGAAAACGGTATAAGTTGTAGAAGAAAGTTAATCTGTGGATGCCAACTTTTCGCTCTAATTGTAAACCTACGAACGCGTTACAATGCTTCTTCGCTCAGACTTATCGAATTTCAAAAAAAGGAAAAAAAAGAGAGGTATTGGCACTAGAAGCTGTCTTATGAACTTTTGCGTCTGAAGTTCTTTTTGATGTTTAAGGGAGTTCAGAGCTTCTAAGCTTTTCATCCAAAAAGGTTGTTGGCCTTTTTATGACTCAATTTGGACGCAATTTACTTAGGGAATAACTTTAGGACATTTAGCAAAATGAATTTCCAACATTTGTAAGAAACTTGAACGATATTGTGAAGTCTATTTCTAGTTTTGGGAATTTGTATTATATTCTTTGTTGTTGTTCCAAGAAAGACTGGGGGGGGGGGTATAATGGCCCTGGCGTGTATGTGGAAACACGCATCAGCTGCACAGGTGAGAGAAACTCTGTCAAGTGCATCGCAGCGTTGCCAAAATGCTGGCCACAATTGCGCTTGTTCTCATCCCCTGACACTCCAATCATCGATAACGAAGCATAGCCTTAGATAACAGCGAGCTTCCACCCACGCCTCTACCTACCTAACCACGTTACCAAATAATGGAAACACGTGTGGAGGCCCACCAAAAACGGACTTGTACGGAGAGCAAGGTCTGGCGTTTGGAGAGGGAAAACCTAGAAATGGAATTACAAGACCTTGGTAGGAAATTTTCGCGCTTTTAATTAGTTTTGTGGACGCCCGATCTTGACGTGTTTTTCAGAGAGACAAAACTTAAAAAATTGGGGTTTAAATAGCAAAGAAGAAGAAATGTTGCCAATCAAACGGTGAAGTATATATTAGCTTTGTCGCGTTCGTGTGAAAGGATAAAACGAACATGTGCATTGTCTGATATAGGAATTTCGAGCTCGATCCTTGAATCTTGGCATGGATTTCAAGGGAGAGAGGTTGCGAAGGTACGGAAAAAGGTTCTTACGAAAGGAATCTAGAGTTCAAACAAGTTGTAGCTGCAAAAGTGATTCGAAGTTTCGCAATGGATTAAGAATAAGAAACAGAAGGCGATAGAAATCTTCCAGAAATTGCGGGCAACTTAATTCAAAACCTTCATTAAGGCTTGTACGCGGGTGAATCATTTAGCATTAAGTTATGAGACTCTAGAAGAATAATCCCCAGACTGTGGACTATTCTGAGTTATTCTGAGTAAGTGAGCGATCTGAACACTTGGTAAGAGATTCTAAGTCTCTGAGAAAATTTCCAGAGAAGAGTTTCAAACCATGTAACAATGTAAGTCGTTTTGGAAACTGGGTTCAAACATGTTCAAAGTCAACGATAAGATTGGCGCTTTGGATTCCGAACTTAGGATTTCGAGGCGCGGGTTTAGAATGTTAGGATCTTGAATCGTTTTGAACCGCTCAAAGAAGTTAAAGTTGCAAGTAACTCGCACAAGCTTAGGTATTAGATGTTTGCTTAGAGACAAACAAGGGATAAAGAGGTTTAACCAACCCTGAATTGGTTTCGATCCTACTTGAAAAAAGGTTCGATCTTACTTGACCAAAGGTTTCTGTAAACCGGATAAGGGTTAACTGAACTTCTTTCCAATGTTTAAGAATAACTTATAAACTAAGGGTTAAGTAATCTTTAGATGCTAATGTTTCTACAATTTTGAACCATTAACCTAACCATTACTATTTTTTTCTAGCGAAAACGGGGTTTTGGGACAAACCTTGGTGGTCTTAAATTATTTGCGAAACGGGATTTGAATTTTGACGAGTGAAATTTCGCAATCCGTGACTTGTCGTGGATTTCTTTTGAGCTGCACGGCCAGATTTAGAAAACCGAAAGGAGGGCAATGGAAACGGAGCACGTTGCTCGCTTTTGCCTTTTCCTTCTTATAAAAGTGTCTTCTAAAAAAAGAATGCCGAATCTTTCTGTAAGACTTAAGGGTGAAGGGGATTTGGTTGATGGTTGATGAGTCGCGAATTGAAGCTTGTCCTGATAATTGATTTAATAGGAAAACCGGCTAAGTGGAGCGCATTAAAAAGCTGTAACTGCTGTTCTTGCGGGTATTTGTTATTGAAAGGCGGGAAATGCTTACAGAAAAGTGTGTCTGTGTGCTTTTGAGTGTTTAAAGACGACATGCGTCGTAAATGAAGAGCATATCGTTGATTTGGGTTCCAGTGGCCTGCACTTTTCCCAGGTTAGAGCAAAAGGGCATGTAAATGCTGACTGCGTGTATTGTCACCCTTGATCAAAGGAGCGGAGCCAAATAGGAACCTACACGGGCCAGTATCTGTATACACTATGCTAAACATTCAAGCAGGGAAATAATCTGTAACACCTTACCGCAACAATAGTATAATACAGACATTTCCTGCATTAGATCATCCAAATTCCCTAATTCACTTTTTAACTCCTCAAAATCATGCCGCGCTTCGTGTGTACCTCTTTGTTGCTTTTCAAAGCGTGCCAATAAAAAGCGTGCAAAGTACAGGACCTGGTGTGGAATCGCAACCACCCGCTTAGCATAATTGAATAAATGAAATGGATAGCGCATTGCGTTTCGAATCTAGAATACAGTCGGTAATTAGCTGCCTTAGCTTGAGAAACAAGTGACATAATAGGGAAAGTTGGCTCAAAAATCGCACTAGTTATTAGTTCATGTCACGTTGACATTTTTTTAGGGTCTGGGCATTGTACTCGTTGAATTATTCATAAATAGCGCGTTTTGAACTCTTACGTTAGTGTAAATTCATTACATTTCGAAAATATAATGAATACCTAACTCGAAATTAAAGTGAAAGGCGATTTTAGCCTTAGAAATCGACGGTTTTTCACATACAATATCGAAACATTCGCAAATTTAAAAATAAGTAATTATTCCTTTGTTGTAGATCTTTTGAAATAGAAAAGGCAGCTTTTTGTGTGAGGTTTCCGCGAGGAGAATGTGGTTGACGGATATTCTAAGGAAATTTTTTAACAAAGACCGGATATTCTACATGTACCATATATCCATAGTCCTAATTTTATTCCCCAAGGAAACTGTCTCGTGCATATTATGCATAATAAGCCCATCTGGGGGCTTAATTGGAGTTCCCAATTGGGACAAGAGACGACTTGATAAGATCCTTAATGTGAAGACTCAACGGGAAAATAATGCACGTGCCAGTTCTGACTCCCCTGTCCTTGATTTTACGGGACATTCTCTTCTTTGTTATGATAGCCTTCTTCTTGTAACTTCTTACCAATAATTGGAGTCGTTTTAAGTTTAATCAAACTGGAAAACTTGCTCAGTTTTGCCGTAAAGATGGGGAATATAATTATGATTTGATAAAGTTGATAACATATTTTCGAGCTAGCCTTTTTTACCTCTGGATTCAATACAAATTTCCCTAATAAACTGTTTGTGTTTTATTCGTTTTTGCTATGAACTCTTATAGTTTACCTTGGAAAACTTTTTTGACATTTAAACGGTTAATTTAGAACAAATGACTGATATCCTTATACGAACTGCAGGAAGGCTTAATTTGCTGTGTCGTACTTCTGACACCTGACAGGTGCAACATGTTACCCTCTGGGACTATATCGGTCTTCTTTTTTTTCTTGTTGGGGGTTCCTGCCTTGGAAATCCTTTGCTCGCGAGTCCAAACTCTTTCCACTTGCGAGGCGGGAAGAGTCTTGTGCCAAGACTGTCTCGCATGGGGACTCATGTAGAACGTATATCCTCGTGCTCCGAACACTCTCCGATTCTCGACTTCCTCTTGGTGTATATTGTTGAAGAAAAATGGGGAAGAGAGAGAGAAGTTAGAATGAGAGAGAGACTTGACGACGACACCGGAAACTTACCATTCCAGGCAACAATGTGACTTTGATTGCCTTCCTCCATAATGCTATATAGCAGCAGCTTCGCGACAGGTATATACTCATGCCAGTTCTCCGGTGAGTTTTCGACTGCTATTTAATTTTAAAAAAAATCAAAAAAAATCGCACGAATACTTTTAAATTAGTAATAAACATTTTGTGGCGAGTTTACTAAATATAAGTAATATTTCTATAACGTTATTAACTTTAAAGGGGATAAACTGGTAAGAAAATACACAAATAAAATACACAAATAGCCTCACCTCTATGGGATTTACTGCGAAGAAACTGGAACGGTATTAGAAAGAGGAAGAAAGGGTGCAGTTGAAAAGTCAAGTTGGATTTCCTGAAGGTACGCTTTGGTCATGTTATTATGCCAGTACCATCTGCATCCTTCTTTTTATTTTGTATTTTCATTTTACTACTTTTAATGTGAGGGGCAGGAAACCCGAACTCAAGTGCGACGGTATAGAGCTGAACCAGCGACTTGAATGGGTGTATGAATCCTCCGGACTGTTTTGGTTCCCTAAATTCCGTTACATTTAATAATGATACCTTTTGGTCATACATTTGATAAGTAAATTTTACTTTGAAACGAAGGAATTAGGTCAATTTTTTACAATATTGCAGCAAGTGCAATATAAAACTTCCACCTTCGTAACTTCATATACTGAAACAATTTCTAGTACCAGGTACTTGTGTAATATTAATTTCTTTACTAATTTAATATACTAATACTAGTTCACTAATACTAAAATATAATAATACTAATTTAATACTAACACTATTTTTTAATTATTTTTTTTCAGTGCGGCTGTTACCGTCGTTATTTCTTTATTAAAAGAGTTGGGGGATGAGGAATTAGGGTATAGGTCCTGTAGTCTTATGTCAATAAGATATTTATAAAATTACAATTAAAATTTTGAGTTTATTTGTAAAACGTAGTTGAGATTCATTATTAGACAAAATAAACTGTTGTAAACACCTAAGACAGCGTCACAATTCGGGAATTATAATAAAAAAATTACATATATCCATTGTAAAAAATAGAAGATTTTTCACAGTAGTCCTTGTCTTTGGTCATTTTTATTTCAAAAGGGGCCAAATAGTTCATTGATTGCTGTTTCTTTCAATTAAGTTACACCTAAAAAAATTCCTTATCCACACAAGGATAAAACTTATTATCTACGACCATAATTTACGACCCTAAGCGAATCTCATTTTTTTATCTAGTTGATGAACATAATAAGCTACCTTATCCAGAATAGAACATGTGGCGGATTGTATCCAGTTCGTGGTTGTCAACCAGAACCAGTTTGGGCTTCATTATCGATATCACGTCTTATTCCAGCATACTTCAATAAGACCAATATATATGGACGTCCATTTGATCGTTTTGATTTATGGACTTACAGAGAAATCAGATTCTAGAGACTCATGTTGGCCAGCTTGCAACAGGTGAATCGACCACACCTCAACTAACGTTGAGGGATAGGTCTCGGGTTTTGACATGGCAGTTCATTGTCCTCTTTTTGAACTTCTTTCTTTCTTCTCCTTTTTATCACATGGAAAGATATAGGCTGGAGTGCTGTATGGTATTGTATTAAAGCGTAGAAAAGAAAGGCGTTGCCTGGATTCCCCCAAAGCCTCACGCGATAGCCTCGCCAAAGACGAGCGGAAGTGCTCTTCTGGCTTTTTGGCTCGGGCCAGCAACGCGTCTTTATATCTACATGTGCACATTCGCAACGCTTGGCAAGTATTGAAAGTGGGAAGCGACTCATATCGTCTACTCATTTCACTTGCTTTTATTATCGTTCCCTTAATTTACAAGAGTAAAAGGAGTTCACTATACGTGTTTGGATAAGAGAGAATAAGGTCATAAGGTCAGGCTTACCCAATACAAAGGAAGCTAATTTAAAAAACAAAACAAAAAACTTTCTGATCGTTGTCAAAAGAATGTCTTCAAATGTTAATTAACTTTATCTCATTTTTTGTGTGCTAAGTATGAAAAAACGAGGATTGAAAAAGTGGGTAGCTTGTAAGTGGTTACGTGAGCTAAGCATATTAGTCTGATAACAGGAATGCGAGCTGAAGATCATGAAGATGGACCCGTCAAGGAGAGGTAAACAAGCGAAGCCTCGCGAGTCAAGCGGAGTGCATCGGCCGTTTTACGGCTTCGCTATTGTAGAGACGAGGCGTAAGGCACCCGAAATAAGGCGTTGGCTCGGCAAAGACGCGCGCTTTGAAACAATTGACTGACGGAGCGAAGAATTAACGGCAGCAACAATAAGGCGCGACTGCTCTCTATAAATGCCGCACAAGTCATTGTGCGCGAGCTCTTTTCTTGGATTTTCCCCCCAATTTTATTTCCCTTCCGTGCATTCTACAGGGCGTTGGCTCTAGGATTTTTTAGGGCAGGTGCAAGCCGGTAAAGACGTACGATATATGTAACAGTCTAAAGGCACAAGTTAAGACTGTTGTATTCACAGCAAAGATGGAATATTTATACAAGAAAGAGAGAAAGAAGAACTCATTAGGGATATACAAGGTTAAGGTCAAAGTCTGTCCCTGTTCACATAAGTCAATTAGTCAAGACTTAAAGGTAAACGAAAGTATCGACATTCACTTTCAAAGTAGTTACAACAATCACTTTCACTACGTATAGGACGCAGATGGAACATTACTGCGTATGGGGGGGTAATGTAAGGTATACGGATCAAAGACCTCATGCCAAATATTCAGTCAGGACCATCGGAACTAGTCCTAGAAATGATGAGATGTTTGTACGATTTATAATGTACAATTTCGAGTCGTTTTGAAAATCGTAAATTTTTTTGCTTACTCCGCCCATTTTTTCGTCAGCCATGGATCGCAGTTGAAACTTTTTGATTTCTGAGATAATACTTGCGTTACCTTTGTAGTTTTCAGGGGGAACTGCTCTCGTATTCTTCTATCAACCTAAGTATCAATTAGCGTAATTCAATGAACGAATTACGAATTTATGAAATTTAAGAAATCTAAAAAAAGAAAACTACCCAATGGTTTTAGAAGCTTAGTGAGCTTAGTTAGCTAAGCTTAGTCGCTTAGTTTTAGTGACTCACTACTTTTCAGAAATAGCAGAACCAGATAATAATTTAAGAATCTCGGTACAATATAAGGAGCGAGCGTTTAGAACAAAAAAGTCTTTACTAAAAGAAAGTTAAAGAAAAGTCTTTTTAAAATACTTCAATTACTGAAGAAACAGTATAGAATCTGAAGAAAGGGAAAACACAAGTAGTCCTGCATTTTTTATTGAGTTAATAACGTTATTTGACTTATAGGCCATGCTTGACGAGCAGATAAAGCTGCGCGTGCACCTGCGCGGAGTCAATCACCTTCACGTTTCATATTTCTTTCGGTATACTTCTTCTGACTGTCTTTCTTTCAAAGTCTGCAAATATTGTCCTCTCCACTCATCGGATGTTGGACGTTACTGCTACCGTGACCGTTAGCTAACCCGTTTGGGTATAGGCATAGGATAAATGGGTCCTTGTATGTCCAACCCCTCACTTAAAAAATTGAGGTCGCAAGCGACGGTGGTCTTGGAGAACACCTGTGTGGTTATGTGGCCATTTGATGACCATTTAGAGCAAATTTACGCAAATCACGTTACTTATTATCTGAATTTTCTATGGCGTCACCCCTTTTTGTCGTTATAAGAGTAATGATCAGTCAATGTCGACTGGCGCCAAGCGAGGACTCGGACACGTGCTGATTAGTTTAACTAGTGCGCTGTCAGGTTCCTTTCCTTTTCTAATTTGACGAGTTTTTTTCTTAATCGTTTAAGAGGAAAGCGTCTTTCGGTTGATTGAGGAGGATTATCCGGTTTCAAAATACCGTTGGAGGTAGCTTCTGTAACTTTTCTTTTCTTTGGGCTCATAAGCTTAACAGGGATAGTCAGATTCTTTGCGATTAGTTAGTTTAGTTTGTTTGCTTCATCAGAAATAGTTAGTTCCCTTCCACCACGATTGTTGTGTAAGGGAGAATAAAGGGGGTTGAGGGAGGTAGTAAGTTGGTTGCCACTCATTAAGTCGCTACTTCAGTATAGCAGAAATTCGCCTGGCGCGCCTCAAAGTTCGCGTCGTTGACAGTGGAATTTCTTTTTTTTTTGGGAGCTTACTTTTGGGATTCTTCTGCAGAGAAACTCTTGTGTGGAAAAGATAGAGATAGAAAGAGTTATGCTCCCTTTTTACCGGCCTCAGACTTCTTGATATCCTTTGAAGTTTTGCTTGAGAGCAAGACCGTGTTCCCGGAAAAACACGCTAATTGCTAACTTGGGCGAGTTGGTTCAAGAGGAGAGAGAGCCTTTTTATAGTGACTTTTAGGCCAATACTTCGGGACGTGTCTTGGCTCTGACGGAAGGTTTAGTACAAATTTGCGAGGTGAGGTTTTGTTGGGACTTGACCGACCCAGTAGCTGGCATGGTTTGTATACATACAAAGCGAAAATAAGTGACCGCTTTATTTTATGAGATCGTTGAATTTTCTGGAAAGATCGTTCGAATACCGAGTCGGTTTTCGAACATGTTCAAAAGAAGCTAAACGGGATTTGAGCTTTGTTAGAAATTTTGGAACCTTTACAATGTCTTTTTTTCTCCCTTACATAATAGCTTGCTTTGCAATTATTTTGCTTTAGAATGAATGAATGCGTAGAATGTGCCGATTGTAACGATTTTAACAGTAATTCAAAATCAGTCTAATAAAAATTAATTATGTTACGTAACATCATGGGAAATATTGTTGATATTGTACTGAATTGTAAATAGACTGTATATGAATTAATAATAATATTAATTCATTATATTCATCTATTTATTCATTAAATAGACTGTATAAGAAAATGAAGTGGATTAGATGTGAATAAATCGTGAAAGAGGAATTGGAGGAAAAGTCCTTGGTATATCAGAATTGACAAACGTTTTTCCATGGATAACTTTCAACGGAACTGCAGCTGTAGTCTACGAGCTTATACGAGGTTAAGTCGGTTAATTCTGGGCGAATTACGCGTAGGCATCCACTTGGTTTGAAGACTAGAGCTAGAAACGATAAACCACCAGAAGTATTCCAGGATTGGGTTTGCTCTGTTATAAATAAGTAGTTGGTATAACTTTTTATTTTAAACACTTTGATTTTTCGGAATGTTGCGGCTTAAGCGTACCCTTAAATTAACCGAGGAAATTTATGTTTAGCAAGGGCATACGTAAGTATTTGAAAAATGTAGGTGAAGAAAATTAGATACAATAAACTTTTTTTTTTTTTTACTAATTACGTCATTCAAATTGCGCTTAACGGGATAATATCATGTGGTGGAAGTTGACTATTGTCCTGGTAATTGTATTGGGGGCATGGGAAATAGAAAGACAAGGGGACTTGGATAGTATAGGTTTAAGTTGTTCTGGGACAGATTTTTCGCTCTGGCACCCAGCGAGAGAACAAGTTAATAGTGAAGGTGTGAAACTTCCCGTAGTAATTTCCTTTGCTCAAAATACAGGTCAAAAGCAGCACATCATCTAGGCTTTTCATACGCAAAGTATAACGTCTTTATTCCTAGTTCCTTTGTTTATTTGGGGGGGGGGATGTTGGTACCGAATTTCTTTGACTCCATTCGGTAAGTTCTGTCTCTCCCGCGTGGAATGAATCAGCGAAGCTTTAATTACGAAGATTCTCACGTTTTTGTTGTAGCTCTCCTCAGTTTCTTCGCTTGGGGTTTTGCAGCAACCCCAAGAAATCCATTCTCTTCCAGAAAAGCTTTGTGTGGAACTCCAACCAAAGTCGCTTCCATAAGAGCCCCAGCTAAAGAGATATAGGACTGTTTTGGGAAAGCTATTGTCACTAACGCTTTTTACTGCTACCAGTTTTTTTCCTTTGCTGCGACGCCTCTTTTGTACCAGAGATTTGGGATTAGGAAAGCCTTGAAAGAAAAACCACCTAGCCCCGAAGCTTTCAGAACTGTGCACAACAAAGTTTTAGTCAAAATCTTGTATTCTTTGGGGTCCTGTTCGTGATTTTTTTCTGGATTTGGGACTGTTTGTCGCTATTCTTAAATCAGACCACCTTTAAAGAATGCCGGAATGGCTCAAATATCTTCCAAAAGACCCTGACTGTCCATTCATACTTGGTAGAGAGAAATGCTCCATTTGTTTTGGGACTATTTGCTTTAAGGAAGTATTGTTACTGCTTTTCGAGCTTAGATGATGAGAGGAGTAGAAGGGCAGGAAAAATTTGAAGACATTATTGTGGTAGGGTTGGCTGGTTTAGTCTTGGTACGACAGTGTAAACCAGCATTCCTTTTTTGGAGGATTTGGGCAGATTTCAGATCCGATGTTTTGGGACTTGTTTGGCAAGCGTGTGACGGCGTTTTATCGTCGTCACCTAATCAAATTTACCACGGAGTCCCCTGACTGCCAAGAAAAAGGATTACCGCTTGTCCAGGCTATATAAAAGCACTAGCCAACAACTTAACACTTACAGCTTTCCATAATTTTCTCGCTATCCTTTTCCTGATGGTCCCAGGCTTGCGTGGTCGGCTAAAATTATCTCAGGCTCCTAGCGTAATTATCTGAAAGGATTATTTTCGCCAAAATGGTTCACCGCGTTGTATTATACGGGTCTTGGCATACTAATCAAGTTTTACCTGTGAAATTGCTCCGTTCGCTTTTTATGAGTTATTTATAAAATAAGCCAAAATACGCCCTCATGATGAATATTTCAAACAGAGTTCGGGATTCGGGGAAATACGTTGAAAATCCACTTTTCTTCTTCATTTTTTTAAGTTACACCAACTTTCTATCCTTCACGTGAATCTACTTTTTAAATTCTGGATTTACCGGTGTATTGCTCGGCAATTTGCGACCCGAAACCGGCGAAGAAAACGAGGAAAAACTCGGAAGCTCGTGACGTCACATGATCGACGTCTTGCAAGGATCAAGCGGGTATCAGTGGAAGGGTTAAGGGTAGATAAAAGGGGGTCTAATGATGATAGTAGCTTTAAGGGTTATCTTAGAAATGGTTTTAGGTAGAAATAACTTGGAAAAGATTAGAAGCGGTCAGGGATTTTAAGCCTGATTTTTCGTTCTAGAGCCAAGGAGTTTGTCTAAACTCAAGTGATACCGCCTCATTTTTTTTTCAAGTCCCAGTCGGCTTGTGATGTATACACTGAGGGTGGGTGGTTCAAGATTGCGATTTAGAACCCTCTTAAAGTTGTGTTTACACTTGCTTACCTTTACGAAGTCCTTAGAGACGACGAAAATTTGGCAGAACACTCGTGGTTGGCGAAACTTTGCCGAAACTTCCTGGTTCCTTCGTATAGTGCAGGCTACTTCAAGCAAACCATGAAACTTGAAACAGAAAAAGCGAGAAAGGAAAGTCTGTTTACTTTTTATCGTCTATCAGGATACCTATAGTTAGAAAAAGTACTTGTCATTTAGTTGCATCCAAAACTTATTAATTAAGTAAACCGAAATTTATACATGTCAGATACTGAATTGTCAAAAATTTCTTTGGCGTTGGAAAACGCCAAAGAAATGGAAATGTCAAAAATTTCAGGGCAGCACGTAGAACCTTTAACTGATTGCCAGATTATCATTATATTGGAGTAACATCAAAGTAATATCAGCTTCTCATATGAGTCGCTTTTACGAGTTTCTAGTTCACTGCCCTTTTACTATTAAAATATTTTGCGATTTTTCCTTACCGCATTTCTCGTCCAATGCTGTTTAAAATCCGGAAAAAAAGGATGGATAAAATCACTCAAAACATTCAACTTCTCATGTTGCGAAATTGTTCTTGCTGGACAATTCCTTTTTCTGTAGTGCTTCTTGTCGCCTTGTAGATTTCCAGACTTTGTCCAATGGAATGAAGAGAGAAAGCGCAGAAGAATTTACGAAGAAAATCAAAGGGTTTCTTTCCATTTCGTTTCCCCCAAGCACTGGATTTATTATGAAGCATTTATTACTCGTTGCAAGTTGTACCGAAGATTTACGGACAGAACCCGCAGCCTGCCACGATAAAAAGTTTGCGCAAAGCCCACCTGGGTCGTCTCACCTGTGCGGTGTCCGCACACTTTGCGTTTTTATTCCATCCATCAGAAAATCTCATCGCTACATTTTTTTCCTTAAAAAAAGTTTGAAGTAAGAGGTAATGAACCGTATCAAAAAAAGAGAGCTGCTAAGCCATCGTGACCCCCCCAAAATTATACGCTAAGGAGAGAGTTTACGGGGGCAAATCCAAACCTTAACAGACTTCCTTCCTGTCGTTAGCCGCACAGCTTAGCTCGGTATGGGCCGTAAGCATGGGGCATTTCGGAACAACTTTTGGAGAAGAGCAACACATTTAATGCGAAAATGTATTGACAGTAAACTTAACTAAAATATTTCGACAACAAGAACGTTTCGTTGTTTCAAGAATGTTTCGTTTAATCAAGTTCTATTTGATTAAATGAAATCAAGTCGAAATTTTGTTCCGCAAGTTTTAGTGCAAGTGCAACACTTGTAAGACTTTTAGTGCAAGACTTGGTTTTGGAAATTGTGCTTCTACAGCACTAAACTATGGCGACAAATTTTACTTTTCGGAGGCAAAACAAGCGTAGAAGATTTGCCGGCAATCAGCTCTCTATTTCTTTATTTTCTACTTTCTCAAGTAAAGCTTTCGCAAAACAATAACAAACATCAGTGCCATCTGTGAGCGTTTCGTTTCAAGAAGCTAAGGTATACGGGAGCGTTAAATCGTTCCTCAGAATAAACAGGGAGAAGAAAGACAAACAAAATGTGGAACAGGGAAATGCCAAATGACTAATTCTGAGTTGACCGCCGTTCACCGTTTGGCGACATTGGTTTCTTCTCCACTCCGAAGTATTCTTGTGGGATAAGGATGGTTTTAATTCGGTAAAAGTCTTGGCCTTTTGAAGCAAAATGTCTGGCTGGATTTTGAAGTAAAAAGCTTCCTGTGTTGTGGTCATCCTCTGTCCGAAAGTCCCGCAGTGCATATTTATATGAATATATGTTGGTCAGTTGTCGAAGACTGGAAATTTCGTGGGAGCGGAAGTTCCGTAGCCCGAACGGAAGCTCCCGTGATTTTGACTCTGTCACTCTTTTAGGTATATATAAAAGCTTTGGGTACAGGAGGCAAAAAGAGAGAAGCAGAGAAGAGAAAGAAAGAGAGAGAAAGAGTGTAAGAGAGAGAGCTAAGGAAGTCACGTCCTGAAACGAAATCGGCCGGCAATACTTGACTCTTCTCGAGTCCAAATACTACAATTTAGGGCATTTTTTTGTTTCTTTGATAAAAAAGGATGGCATGCAAATCAAGCTTCTAGTATTGAAGACGTTATGATAAAAGCTGCCTTATATCTCTCCTTTTTATTTGTCAAGTGAAAAGGGATTCCGTTCTGGATTTTGTAAATCAAATTTGGGATTCTGGAAAAGTTAAAGATATGAGCTTCTTAAAAGGGTTGTTCTGCTGCATCACCCTGTCTAATGACCAAATTTTGTGGGGCGAGGGTGGCTTAGGGAGCTATTGAATTTTTTGCAGCTTTTCTTTTTCTCTTTTTTTTTACAAAAAGGCCTTCAGGTTTTTACCAAGTTAAATTTGGTCGTCAGGAAACAATGTATAAACGTATAAATGTAAAAGTTTCCTAATTTTTTTTTACTTGCGGATTTCCCCTTAGCAGCATCTTCTTTTTTTAGTTTAAAAAGATCACTAAATTCGTGGGGTTGGAACTTGGTAAAACCCTCGTTACGGATTTGTGGAACTTTTTTTCTAATTTATTTTATTTTATTTTTAATACGTTACTACATATTTGGGGTCCGACCGGGAACGGCGAGTCAGACGTCAGCAAAAGTTTGTCTATAAAAGACAGTTAAACTCTTTAGGACCAAAATGGCGAAAAGAGGGACTATAATTGGGGTACAAGCTCACGGAGAACATTATGGAGCAATTCTTTTGTTACTTCCCAGCGTTCAAGTCTCCCTTTTTTGGAGGTGGGCGCTGACAAGTGATTCCTGTCACTCCATTTTTTCCCAGATTCTTATAAGGACCTCTTGGTAATTCTTTGGTTAAGTCTTGAATTGTATTTTGCCAGTCAGGGAGTGCTGCATATGGTCCGGCAAAGGCTCTTTTTCCGCTGGCTGTACAAGAAGAAAAGGATTTATAAACAGCACAGTTTTTTTCTATAACACAGGTTCTTTTTAGCTAATTTATTTGTGCTTTATTCTTGTTTGATTTTTTTAGGCATTTTGTTATTTTTGGTTAATTGAATATAGCATGTTGTATTGGAATGCAGCAAAGCTGCGGTATGTGTTAAGATATTTCTCGTGTTATATGTCTCTGCATTGTACCTGTAATTATGTGAGTCAGAGCCGGAAATGACTCGGGTGTGGTTCAACGAAATACATTGGTCACGGCGCCTAGCACGAGAGAACTGCATCATACAGAATGCGATGCCATCATGATGCCAAAAAGGAGCTTTTGATGCGTTATACACAAGTCTCCCCCCTTTATAACCCATAAAGAAAAAGCTAGAGGAGAACAATAGGAAATGGAGAAATTTATGGATAGAAAATGTCCTAATTTTTGGGCGCGAAAAGGTATGGCAAGCCGGGGATGGCTTTAGTTACGGACTTTCGGGTTCGGGGGTGAGAGCCGATAAGGCGATAGGCAAAAACTGTCAATCTCAGCCCTCGGTTTACCTGGTCTAGTTTACAGGTTCAACAGGTTTCCCGAAGCTGGGGAAGTAGTTTTGTACTTAAGGGGCGGCAAATTGCCAATCAGTTCCTTTATCAATAACTCTTTTCGTCAAGATAGTTGGAGCGACGTAAGATTTGGAGGGTTTAGAGACCCCCTGCTGTGCTTTGACCATCCGGATTTTTTTTAAGAATAAGAAAACCTTATCTTACTCAAAAAATGTCTATTTAAAAAAAACATGTGGGGGGTTAAAAAGCAGAAATAGGAAGTCAAAGGGAAGACGGTTGTAGCACTGTCATAGGAAGTGTATTTAAATCTGTCCGTTGCTACGTCTCCTTCTTTTCTTCTTCCTTTTTTATTATTTACCTGTATTTTAGTTTACTTGTCCAAGTTAAAGGAAGCTGGCATCCGGCCGGATGCAAGACAAAACTATATGTAAAAGCTGAGAGGGGGAATGTTTCAGACTTTGTAGGGGGAAAAGAGGGGGAAAATGAGGCTAATTAAGGTGAAGGGATGACAAGTCTTCCGCAAGTGGATACATACGTGTGCTATCCACCCCGTGTGTTATTCAAGTTGAGTTTTTACGGTGGCTCTTTTGTCTAGTACTTGGGCCTGGGCTTGCTGAATGTTGAATGCACCAGTTGGGTATGCACGTGAGGAATTATAGTTCAGAAGGAAAAAAAGGCGTCTTGTCGGCAGGTGCATCGCAAGCATCGAGGGCGTTCGAGCATGGTTGCACACACACCCGCACACCAACATGTGTGTGTGTGTGTGTGTTTCGAACTTTTGCCAAGGTTGGATATATGGGCTTTTGATGGCTAGCTTCGAAGAGGGAAAAGGAAAGGTATTTATAATGAACTCTTTAATATGTCTTGGGCGGCCTGGACGCTATAGTACACACATACAGACACAGGAAATACGAGTCAAGAAAGAAACGGAAGTAAAAGTTGGGGTATACACTTTTATACATCGCCTATAGTCCCAGTCCGTGTCTTACTTGTGACTTTCAACTCTCCAAAATTTCTTGAATTTTTTTCTTGAAATTCAAGCAAAGAAACTTCGGATCAATTGGACTAGCTTCTAACTTTAACTAAAAGGTTGACTTAACAGAATAGTTTGACTTAGTTTGACTTGTGGAATAAAAAGCTCTTCAAGGAATCAAGACGAACATCAGAATTGTGTCTTCCTGGAGCTTTTTCATGGACCGACAAAAGAAGCACCGTTATCTTGGCCAAAAGTAACTGTTTAGGCTAAAACAGTCCATTTGAATATTCATTGTCGGTTTCCCGAACCCTAGGATGGTGGATTTGGAGATTTGGAATGAACTGTGGCCATTTTTTGGGTTTATTTAATTTCCTACGCTATCGAGAAGAAAACAGAGTTTTCTTTTCCTGTCCGGAAGATTTTTAACTTTTGAAATGAAGTTCAATTTGAGATGGAAGTGTCGAAAATGAACGGAAATTCGTGAGAGACCATGCAAAAGTGTCCTATTTCAACTTTCCTAAGTGAAAACACGATTGTCAGCTTAGAAAACGAGAAAAATTTTAGTACTTTCAAAAAATAAATTGGTATTGAATTTTCCAACTTGGTTCAGGAATAGTTTTTTCAATGATTAGAAGTTGTAAATCGGCAAAAGGAAGAATGCAAGATTTTTTTTCGCACATCCTATCCATTTCTTTTTTTTTCTTTGAGGAAGTATCCCGGTTTGGGAAACAAAATTGTCCCAGGTTACCAAAGACTATTTAAGAGTCAACTACATTGTACAGGTTTTTAAACACTTCCTTTCTCGTTGCATTCGAACAACATGACGACTTTAAACAATGCACACTTTTACATAAAACTATCTTAAAAGCTGGTTTTCCTGAGGAATCCATGAGGAATCAGTGAAGCTAATCGCGATTAAACAATAAATGTTGCTCACAAACTCAAAGGTTAAATAAAAAAATAAAGTTTGCATGTGAGCCCAAAATTAGAAAGCTATTTACTTGATAAGATTGCGTACTATTAAAAGGGTACGATTAAAAGGCCACAAAAGGTCCTATAACTTTGACAGACGTGGTAACTCGAAATGGTGTCATCGTAATTTCTCTTGCGTCAAATAAAAGTTGACTGTCCCTTCGATTGGGTTGTTTTTTCTGCCATTTCTCTTATAGACGTATAGACGAGTGTGTGTGTCAGAAAGTGCTTAAAAAGAGCTTTAAGGATGACGGGCTCGGGGGTGATATGGTGGCACGCTTCAGAAGGCTGCGTTGTCCAATGTCTTCAGGTGTGTGTAACGTGTATGATATTGCTACTGGGATTTCAGGTGTGTTCGGTGTCATGGCCCATGGGTTTGGTTTGTGAAAAAGGGGGAGAAAGAAAAAGAGCGTAAAAAAAAAAGCTCGTAGAAGACGAAAGACAACGTCCGGATTGCTACAAGCTTAAACATAGGGTGTGTAATGGTCGAACATCCAGAGCAGGTGCTCGAGTAACGTTGACATCTAAACGTAACACTTATTTTTATATGTATATACGGTAGGGAAGGAATTTTTTTAAAGGTTGTATGTAACAATAACAGGAGAAAACTTAAATGGTTCGTTCCTCCACACAAGGCTGCTCATGCCGAGATTACGGGGTTGGAGTTACATTGAAGAGAAGAGCCCGATACACGATAAAGGGAAACAAGTGAAAATCTTTGGGCACAAGGTATTGTGTCAGGAAACCAATCATCATGGTCAAGTTGACTATTGACTCACGTCCATGTCCCTTACCTTAAAATTGTTACCGATTCCCTATAACAAAAGCCTTTGAAGCGCGTTCACTCCTGCTGATTTCCTTTACTTCCAGTCTCATTTGTCCATTTTTATTGTTAGGAGTTCTCAACCACTAAAAGCCTTTTTAGAAAGAAAATCAATTTTCGAAGATGGTAGATTGCGTCCGAATATGTGTTTATGGTCGCATTTTGGGCTTTTCTTCCAAACTACGACCTTGATGAGCTCCACAGGTGGGTTCTTTTCATCCCCAAAATTTAAAATAAACTAATATTTGAAGAGTGGCGGGTCATTGGGTAAAAAAATCTATCCAAAGTATCCTTTCTCGAGCTGCGGGCTCAAAATCTGCCCCATATAATCCTTGTAAAAAGCCATAAGAGAGT
Organism: Lepidurus apus apus; assembly: GCA_022832285.1. Lineage (NCBI taxonomy): Eukaryota > Metazoa > Arthropoda > Branchiopoda > Notostraca > Triopsidae > Lepidurus > Lepidurus apus. The sequence goes on along the minus strand of JAGJRO010000203.1, from coordinate 40,865 downwards.
GCTGATTTATGATTCCTCACGGGGAAGAAAACTGGCTGTCTATACGAGTAATAGGGGATCTTACCTTTTGATGGTACGCACAAGCAAGTTTGACAGCTTCTTCTGCACATATTTTTAAAATTCGGGATCAGTCTATGCAACAGTAGCCGGTTTGCTATTCCTCTGTTGGTATATACGAGCATAGAACACTCTTTCCCCAAATTGATCCTATACAGTGACTCGTTCCCCTAAAAGACAGTTAATTCGAAAGTGTTGCGTACTTTAACCAAGATATTGTAAACTAATGAAAAGATTTTTGACTAATTCTTGTGCCGACCTTGATTTAAAAAGTTCTTAAATTTTATTAGAATTAATTCATAAGGGGAGTGTGTTAGAAGGCAGCGGCATCTCAGCAAGAAGCACTTGGCCAAATGGAAGGCGTGATACAGCCAATAGACACGTCTTGAAGGTATGCTACACGACGGTAATGACGATGAAGTCCTTGGAAGAGGTGCGGCAGGTTGGGCACCTGTACGCCAATGGTTTAGCGGGACGTACGTAATATGCCCGGGAGGCAAGCATCCCAGTCTAGCCCAGGGCAAAAATGGCCCGGTTGGCCTTTTTCCATAGCTTAAAGTGGTAAGCGTTAGGTGGGGTTTGATACAGGTGTGTATAGAGTTTGATTGAGGTAGTCCTGCTCCGGTGGTTACCTGGAGAAGAAGAACCTTTTGGCCGCGGCAGCAGAAGCTCGAGACTTACGACTACCAGAGACATTTTGATCTAACCTTAAACAACGGACTTGTTTAGCTTCCAAAGGTACAACAGGTATACAGATACCGTGTGATGCGGTGAGGGACCAGTAGTCGGTTGATTGCTGGACCGTTGGATGGACGTCTCATTTGTTGATCCTTCAATGTGTGCAACTTTCGTCCCCTCTTGACGATTAATGTGAACTGAGCTTACGAGAACTTGATTGACAAGAATATTTTAGTAAAATTCCGAGTGAAGTTGTATTTTTGTCTTCTACGAGAAATTCCTTGTGGGACGCAAGTTCAATTTGGGAACAGTGTCTTTTTTATTTGGATTTGGGTTCAGAAGACAAGTTATAATTTTCATCAAAGTTATTAGACAAGAGTGCCACTGCAATCAAGTTTCAAGTGAAAAAAGAAAACAGTTAAGCGTGAGAACACTAAAAAAACGTGCCGAATCTTCATTTGGAGAAGATTCCTTCGTGGATTATATTTTCTTTCCAATCAACAAAATTAACCAGCTCTTTTAACCGTAAGTCAACAACTCTAGGTTCGTCTGTGAAACGTTAGAAACGAAGTATGTTTAGAAATTCCTGTTATAAAAGGTAGACGAAGGAATTCAAGGCGATTTTTCTTTGACTTTCTTATTGATTAAGCGGAATGAGTTTGCAAATTGGGAGACATGCAGAAATCCTGTTGAGATTCTCTTCTTTTTATGCAAGACCGAAATGGGCTTTATTTGTGGGATTCGAGGAAATGGCGCAGTATCAAAACGCTAATTCAGTTTACCATGGTTTAGCTCAGAGAATCCCAAAACTTTTTCTATTGACCTTTCGAGTATACAGTCAAGTCTTTGAAACTATTCTAACTTACTGTGTCATCTTTACGTTCAAGGAAATCCGCGAAATGATCTAGTAGCACCAGGTATTCGGAACGATATATAGATATCGAATTGAAAAAAAACTAGCGGGTGCAAGTTTCGAGGATTGCTTGTCATACGATCGCGTGCAGAAGAGCTCAACTCCAGGAGCCTTTCCTGCATTCCAATAATTCCAGAGTGCAACTCGTCTGGTATCTGGCTCATGATAGAAAAAACAACAACAAAATAACAAGCATTTTTGACATTGTGCGGGCATTTTCAGTGCTGAGTAGACACCACTTGTTAAGCCCCATATATTCTTCGCATGGAGAAAATTATGGGTGGCCTTTGACGACCACACACGTGAGCATATAACTTGAACAGAATTGAATTACCCGTCTTGTTCTATTCTAGGGCATAGAGATTATATTTCTTGTTGATTCAATTGCACGCTACTTTTGAAATGCTCTAACTATACTGTGTATGAAATTAGTGACCGGTAAAGAGATACATAACCAAAGAAACTAAAGGACTTTGCCCATTTAGCTTTAAACTTTTGTCGAAAAATTACCAGCAGAAATCACGTGGAAATATTTTCAAGAAATACTCCATACATTTTACAGAACTATTTGTCGCTTGCGATTCGTCGGGTACGTTCCTTCCATGGAGAGAAAGAATGAGTTGTGATATTACTGATGGCTTTTTCTACGGAAATTACGGACGAAGGTAGAAATCCTCAGTGTTAATTCTAGTCACAGTTTTTATGTATATCTTCGTGCTGTTTACCATGTGTCAAATCCTCGCAGAAGTCCAAAGTAGACTTCAGTCTATTAAAATAGATTTGCGAAAATTAGTCAGTAACAAAACTGAAGCAGCTAATAAATTTAGCGTCGTCGTCTGCCTGTGTGTTGGTCTCAAGGCAACGAAAAGGCGAGTTAATATGTTCAAAGCTTTGTAGACCACTTGAATAGAACCACTTAAATAGAAAGAGTAGAACCTCTTTCTTTCGCCTAACTGTTCCAAAGAGTCCCTACAACTTCAAGTTGGTTCGAAAAATTACTAAAAGTTATGCCGTTTACATAATCAACCGTGAGAAAGGGTTACACAGCCTTTTGTTGACCTTTTTGATGGATGTTGTTCCCTTCCAGTGAAAAAACGATTTTTTGAATCGCTAAATTGCAAATTACAAGCTGTACCATAACTCGTGCTTCTATACGAAAAAAATGCTGCCTTTTTCCTTCTTTTGAACCTACACTGCGTAACTTATAGTTGTTACAAACCTACTATGCTCTGTATTCTCTCTATTTAACAGACAGATGCTTGACGATGCTCAACTGACGTTTGGGGGCTTTCGATTTCGGTCAGTTTTCACAAAAGAAGAGAGCGCCAAGGGGCCCTTGCATTTAGAGACAGCTTGTCATTTCGATCACATGTGCTCTACGAGTGTTAATTTCCGGATCAGGTTTTTCCGCCACCGAGCATAGTTTCTCTTTTACTATGCCCCCTATATAAAAACTCCGCAGAGCAAAAGGGACTTTACTTGGGATTATATACCTGGTAGTAGTGGTACAGGTAATTTGGCTAAATTGCTGTATTATTGGGGGAACCCCTTTTAGCGTGTGTAAATGGTTATAGCCGTCAGCATCAACACATATTATATACACACACGACACAGACAAAAACACCGAAACAACCTTCCCTGTGGGCGCTCTTGAAGCTTCCAGTCTGCCTTTTTTCCCCCGACGAATTATTACACATGTATCTATCTCTTGAGCTGTTGATGTTAAATCGGTGTCGCGGTGATGAAGATGATGATGCGTCATCTAAAACCGTTTTTCTTTCCACTGAACTGGATTTGACCATTTTGAGGCCAGGAGAAACGAAAAACGCAATTTTCGGCAAGCTTACGGGAATATTGGCGGGACTGGTTCTGGGGATCTCTTTAAAGGGCAATAGACAACAACATAGCGTATTGATATTTGGATGGATTCTTATTGTACACATTATTCTAAGAACGAGAAAATAAGTTTCAAGTTTTTCTGACTAGCCATTCCCGAGTTATTGACTTGGCAATTTTTGGCATTTTCCCGCCACGAGAGTTGTGACGTAACGTCCGTATGAAACATTACAGGCTGACCTGTTCGTGTTCGCGGTTCGTGTTCGTGGTTCACGGTTTGTGTTCGGTAAGTTCGTGGTTCCTCTATGGCTCAAACTGGCATATTGTGTGCGTACATTACGTCACGGGGCCCACGTGACCGCGCTGGCCAATGGCAAATATGCCCCGTTTGAATGTTAGACTTCTTATTTTCTTATTATCTAGTTTTCATTTTAGTGTATGATAAAAAGACACATAGAACTGGAAACTACATTTTTTATTCCTTATTATAAGACAAAGTTGTTTTTTGGTGGCTATTGCCCTTTAAGAGCTTTACCATCTGACGATGTAGACCAAAGCTTCTTCCTGGAGCTTCTTCCAAGCAGTCCATATGCTTTTCCCTGCCCTCCCAACCCCAACAGACTTTTCCTTGAACGTGATGCCGCCTTATTGTTGTCGCAACACTTTGAGGAATCCTTTAGGAACTCAAAGGATTGACCTCGAAGCAAATTTGATATTCAAGCTGAGGGGAAAAAACAACAACGTTACACACTTTAGCTAGCGAATGGAGTGCGCGCATTCACTCAGGAGGTTTTTGTAGCTTTTTCGGGTTTGTTTTTGACGCCGGTGGCCCAGTTGAGTTCACGCCCTGTCACGCGTTGAAATCACCCGCGCCCACTCTAAGAGAAGACAGGCTAAATTGGCTATGACAGTTTTTGTCCTCGTCGTGGGCATAAATACCGCTTTTTAGCAAGACTTTCCTATACCTGCTCGGTGTTCTTGTTAAGCTTCTGAACAAGGGAGAACCGTTTTAATGAACCGAAAACTCCTTGCTATAACCGTATCGCGAAATTGCATTACTGGAGGTACCGTCAGGAAACCAACTTTGTTTGCGCCGTTGCGAAACAGCGAAGCGGATGGTCCTCTTCGTTTGCTTGACATGATGGTGAGGGAAAACGATGAACTCAATGATGAGCCGACACAAGTGGGGGAAATTAGACGCGCACTTTTTTGCTCAACAACCACCAACAACAGCCCTGCACGGCGGTCCTTTTACCTCGTTGTCTCATTTTCGCTTTTTTTCCCTCCCGTTTTGGAAAAAGAGGTCTCCGAAAGTGCATGTCTCTCCGTACATTCATTTTCCAGGGAGCATGTCGGGTTTGGGGCTTAAACCAACAAAAAAACAATCAGGTTCTTAGGTCCGCTTCTTCAAAGGGAATATTTTCCTGCCAGTAGCTCGCTCTCGGTTCTCCTTGATTCACAAGAAACAAAAAACAGAGAACGTAAGGACGCTACTGTCTTACAAGACCACTTATCCGGCATGATGAGTAGTATTTCCTACCAGGACCCAATTTAGACTGGCTTTGCATACGTAATGACCATCCACGTGTCATAACTCAATTAGAACTGTCCATCAGACACATTGACGCCTTGTTACCGGTGAAATATTGCACCGGCGCTCTCGCAAAGCCGTTCAAATTTGGCGGATTAATTCGCAGATTGGCAAACTTCGCTGACTATGTAAGCTATATGTATTTAAGAACATTTTAATAGTATAAGCTTGTGATTTTGCTTTTTGTGGATTTAGTTCAATTAGTTTTTTAAAGGAACGATAACTTTCTAAATATTTCGATTCGTTTCCAGAGCCAGTAAGTTAAATGAATGTTTAGTTTAGCGCAATTGTCGGCTATTCATATAACAGTTTTTTTAAACGAATTTATTGCACTGATTTTTTTAGAGCTACTGTAAACAATAAACGCTTTGATAGAACACCACCAACAAGACAGCTTGACACCTCTATATTTTGAGGATAGACTCCCTAAGGTTCTCTATGGCTTTAAACACGTCTTTAAGTACCCATATTGATTTTTTGTTTTATTTATTGTAGCCTAGCTGCTTATTTTTTTGTTCAGCTTAGCCCACATTGAGAAAAGACTAGAGGCATTCCCGTTAGTTGTTATTGACGCGCAAAAAAGTACCTGTAACTTCAGCAGAAGCCAAAAGGTTTACGATGCCCACGTGTTGGTTGGTAGGGTACGACTGTGGAAGCTGTTTTTTGTCGCTCATCGCTGGTGGCATTTTAGATTTTCCTTAATATCGCTAGAAAGTGTATAGAGCCGAGTCCGAAAGCTTGGAAAGTTTGGAATATTTGGCGGAATAACTTTAATGGAACTTTACTAATGCAATGTGGATTATTTTATTTGTTTATTTTCTGATGGCTAGGTGAATAAGCAGCTGTGCAGCTTTTGTCCCCATCTGCATCCTTGATAAAATTGTCGACGAGTTTTACCTGCACCCGGAAAGCATTCAGAAGAGGCGGAAGTGGGACGTTGCCTTGACTATACCCGTCCGTGGCCGACCCACACAGACTTACCACGTGGAAATTATCATTCCCAACCCCAACCCCTGCTCTCCTATGATCACTATGGACGTGAACGGGCCCCATCACCCTTCACAGGTGTCAATGGGCCATCAGACATCGCTTATGCATAGCATGTCAGAAGAACCGAAAAAGAAACGTAAGTTGGGTCTTCTTTTGGTGGGGGGATATCTCTAGAAATTACTCCTTTGAAACCGTTTTACGCTATTATAGCCATTTTAAGGAAAACTAGGCTTGGAAATTGCCAGAGATTTTCTTTTTTTGGGAAAGAAAGTTGAAAAATGTTTTGCTGGCCATGATAAATTGAGGTCTGGAATCTGTTCTTCGGTTTGCTTTTCGCTATATGCCATCTGTTGTACTAAACCAGGCTCTTTCCTCTCTCGCTCTTCTCTTCCATCTCTCGTACCTTGTGTCGAGAGAAGAGTTTGGGGCGTTTAGAGTAAGCGGATGGGTTGCAAGGTAGTGGTGGTTTGGGAGGCTCAGGTAGATTTGAAGAAGGGATAGTTTGGAGAAGTAGTTAGCGGCCAAGTGCAAGACTGGCGATCGGGAAGAGGAAGAAGGATGTGTCAGGAAAAGCGTTACAGAAAAATTAGGAAGCATTTTGTTAGTCACATGCTTCGTTAACTTCCTGCACTGAAAGACACGTACCCCCCTTCCCTCCCCGCTTCCACCCCATACAGGGAACTTTTACCTTTTGGGGCTCCAGGTTTGGGCGTTTGTATACCAATGTATGTCACTTGTCATCTCATGAGCTCCGCCATCGTCTTTTATAAGACCAGGGCCTAAAAACTTGCATTATCATCTGTCACCGTTTTCTAGTTTTGGGGCTTAAAAAAATATTATAATATCTATACTTACATGCCCCAAATAGAAGAATTGAAAATGAAGTAAGTTAACTTAATCGGCAGCTTAGGCACTTGGAATGATTCTTAACCAAATTCTAAGCAATCCATTATTTCTGTGACAGAATGCCTTGTCTGGCTGACATGGTGAAATCATCTTTTTATACACATGTTTATGATTGGCAAATCTTAAAAATGAGTAATTAAGGCTCCCGTATTACCATACCTTATTGACGCGAAACAGTCACAGATGGCACAGATGTTTTTAGTGTTTTGCGAAAGCTTTGCATAAGAAAGTAATAAAAAGGAAACATAGCTAATTACCGACAAGTTTTTATGCATGTTTTGCTCATGAAAAGTACAAGTTGTCACCACAGTTTGCTCTAGCAGCACAATCTCCGAAATCAAGTCGTCGAACTTTCGGAACAAGATTTCTGGAAAACGGCTTTGTCCGATTTCAAAGTAATTTTAAAACAAAAGTTTTATTTTTTTTGCAAACTTCATGTGCATGTTATTAGTTAATTTGGAAAAGAGGTGGATTGGTTGTGCATCAGCTGTTAATATGTTCGGGCTTACTGTCAAAGCATTTGTTCGTGAAATGTGCTGGTTTTAACGAAAAGTTTTTCCGAAATTTCCCATGCTAACCGCCTGTACCGAGCTAAGGTATACGGGAGCCTAAACGTAACGAATGAGTTGGGCTAGGTAAGGAAATGTATATTGAAATTCGAGTTGTGCCATATTTTTAGATCACATTTCAAGGAGACCGACAGTTGCCAATCGCGATCGGAGAAAGTTCGATAGGTTGAAGAATGTGCTGAGAAAAAAATCTAGTTGTAAATTCAAAAGTGGCGACCAGGAAATCCTGCCAACCTTTACTCAACCCCAACTGATACTGGGGTTGAATAAAGGTTGATATCGATTTAAACTTTCTAGACTCACCTAAGCCAATGCTGAAGCTCTTATTTTAAATTCTAAAAGAGTTGCTGTACTTTTAAGGATCGTAAGTAAGAAATTCGAGTCAAGTTTTAAGTATTCATAGCTTGATTCATTGACCTTGGCTTTCATATTTGAGAGGGTGAAGCGAAACAATACTGTAACTCTATCATTTCAGTTTTCATTGTTGGGTTATTTGGTATTTCCCCAAGTCTCTTGTGGGATTATGAGACGAACGGTCGAGTCTTCATTGTTGGAATGTATTGTGGGCCTGTTCTCTGCTGGTGTACCGTTAGGAGAGCAGAAGCCCTGCTCTCTTTTTTGAAAACTTGAACATTTCAATCGTAGCCTATCCAAATTACCGTGTACCTCAAGTTTATAGGTGGGGGAGGGAGGAAAGCAAAAAACACGTCAGACAGTTTTCCTGGGCTACCGGATGTCCTGTTACCTCTTTCGGTAGTCTTTGCGACGCTCTTCTTCCCGTTCCTCCTCCTCTTCTTTTCTTTCTTAATTTGGCTCTTTAGGATCCGAGCCTTTCGGCCAAGAAAGAGGCGACCCCTTCGAACGCTCGAAAAGTACAGCAAACCTGGTGCACTCGGTGCTTCCTCCCCCGCTTGCCCATTTTTTTTTTTCGGGCCGTTTTATCAGTGCTCCCGATTATAAAACCAAAGTCAATCTCAATGGCAAGGACCCAGAGTTTCTCGCTTCCTCGGTCGTTTTTTTACGAGTGCCTTTTTTGCGTCACCGGATGAGCTAGTTTCCAACGAAACTTTTTATGCAGCATCCCCCGCGCTTATAAAATGTAATCAATGGGAAGATCCAAGGGGTCTCTCCTTTTGTTCCCCCTTTTTCATTTTTTCTTTCAAATTAAACTTTTACCTGATATATTTATATATATTATATCTCCCCGCATTGTCGCCGGAAGTGGGCATTTGTGGCCTTCACTTGCTCACTGGACTGACTGGACAACCTGCAGGGCAGTAAGTTTGAAGCAGAGCAGTTAAGTTCTTCCGCGAGATAAAACTAAAATTTTCTAGCACAAAAAGGACTTTTTTTAAGTACCAAGTGGATAAGTTGTTTTCCTTTTCCTAGCGGATTATTCACTCAAACACTCGCCAATTACGTCACTTGTCGGAAAAGCTACAGTAATTTAGCCCCAAGGTAAAATGTCACTGATCTCTTGCGTTTTGTTTCTAAATTCCCAGGGTTTCTTATGTTTTTGCAAAAATCTCTGGAAAATATGACGCGCATTATTATCAAAGTTTCCAGCGCTAAAGTCTCCCGATTGTTAAAGGAAGCAAGAGGGCAATGCACACAATGCTTCTCGGGTATCCAAAAAAAGAGTCCAAAGTAACAAAAAATGGACTTGTCTGTCTCTCTTTCTCTTTCTCGGGCATTACAGAGACGTGACACTTGGTACCAAACGGAAGTTGCTGGCAATTAGCGCAAAAAGTGCATTAAGAGAGCACGTTTTTTTGTGGGGATTGATATTGTTACAACGGGAGAGCGACTTGGGAAGTTAAGAAGGAAGGTGGGGATGGAAAAGGACCCAAATCGAGCCTTGTCTAGTTGAAAAGAGTAGAATATGGGTTCAATAAGTTTTCGTTTTATGGTGAAATTTGAGTTTTAATTTTTGCTTTAACGCCTTCTTTGGGTAGTTTTCACCCGCTTTTCAACTTGTCACGTCTTATGGAGTTTACATGTTTATAAGGCAAAGGAATTCAAGTGCCTATTGTGACAGTTAGGCTTTTTAAGGATGCTGTGTATGATTTGTTAAGTAGTAGACGAGAGAGAGACTTGGGAAAGATTACCTTCTTAAGGGCAATAAGACCAAGCTAGAAAAAAAATGAAAATAAAAAGGACGATAAATTGTTTAATGGATGGAAAATAAGAAGTGGAAAGTAAAGGCGCCAAGTTCTCAATCAGGTTGGCGTTACGCTTTTTTTTCAATTCTTCTTCAGGGGGTCTTTTCCCTTGGTCAAATAATTCCATGAATAAAGGGTATACACCAGCCACATTAAGTGGTTGAAAAGATTTGCCCTCCCCCTCCCTTCCATCCGAATCTCTTTCCTCTCGTTTCTGGGCTCTCTCTCTCTGTCTCCCTTTTCCTACGCAAATGACACATAGCACAAAAAGAAGGTGCCATGAGAAACTTGTTGGCTTTATTGAAACCATGACTGGGAAGAATCTCTACAAGTCGACAACATTTAACCCAACTTTGGGACGCAGAGGGGAATATACAAGTGCGATAATCATTCCGAAAGCTTTTCGAGGCCAAAACAAAGTCCTTTGCCGCCAGAATTGTGATGAGAATTCCCAAGTCAAGGTCCTGTGTTATCTCAAAAGAGGGCTTACATGTCATTCTACTATTTTCACTGTTTTTCTTGCAAAATTGGTTAATTCATAAGACAATTAATTAGAAAGCAAATGTAACTAAAAAAGTGGATGAAAACAAATGTATTGGCCATGTATATGAGAAAATCGGGAACTATTCTCGAAGCAGATTTTCGTCAGTGTGGGCGCTTTCAAATTCAAAATATCAACCAAGATGAAGTTAAAATCCTGAACGTATTTTTTAACAATTGTTTAAAGCTTTTTTTGTATTCTGTTTATATCTAGGGGACGTGCTGTATTTTAAAAGAAAGATCAGTTGCATGAGAATCGGGTTAGGAATTTTGGTTTTATGATCCAAGCCGTTTCGCTACATTTCTTGCACTAATAATTGGAATTTAAATAACTTGAATATTTTCACATCAACTTGCAAACTATTGTTGACAAACTACAGTTGTTCTTAATGTTCGCTTTGATTTGCTGGACCAAATTCCTTAAGACCATATTTTACTGACTGTAAATGCATATTAATATTATGAATTTGATCCAATAATAGAAGGAAGTTTTTTTTATTTAATCAAGTGGAACCATGTTATCGATCGGAATAAGTTGAGCTTCAGGATAGACGTGATTATTATTATAAAACTTAGTTAACTTATTATGTTGTGCATACCGTTGGACATTATGTTGTCATTTTTAACTGTTTTTTTTCTTCTTCGTGATTAACTTGTTAGTATTAGTAATAAGCTGTAATCGTCCATGAAAAACCAAGTCAGGTGTTTCATTTTTCGTTACAGCGTTCATGGAATTTGCTTCGGGTAGACTAGTAGACACGAGCTAATAAAAAAGCAAAAAAATCTCGCTGAACCGGAGTAAACATTTTTATTAAGGGAAATTTGAATATATGCATAGGGAACAAAGGACGGTAAAAAGGAAGGTGGGTGCAAATTGCGGGTGTGATATTGTTATCATAAAAAAGAAGGGCCGAGTTCATGGGGTGCTCTTTTTTAAGGTACGGCTGTTACAGATTTCTTACCTGTGCTTATACCTCAAGCGATCTTAGGTAAAGCGTGGGCAATCCACTCGGAAATCAAGCAGGTATATTAGACCAGTTTCCCCCCAAAGGTTCCGCTGCCTGTTCGGCGTGAGCTCCACAGCCTCCTGATAGGCATCACCGACCTGACACTGCATACATTACGACCCTAAACCAATGTTTGGTATCAACTTGATGCTTGTTGCACCTTCGCCGAGAGATGAATCAAGACCGTCCACAACTAACTGGGACTTACACCGTCAAGCACTGGTATCAAAGCCAAACCCAACACGCCCTAGACTACTTGCCAAAGGGGATTTGGTTCTAGTTCTCTTTATTTCCTTTTTCTTTCACAAAACCTAAAACGCAATTTCAGTCCGGCACTCTATACTGTACAGTAACACTTTAGATGGCCATCTAGTACGCCATATTTTAGATTTGAAAAAAGGCGGAGAGGCGAATAGTTTTTGTATTTGTCTTTCGAGGCTCATCACGCTGTAAGCTTTTTCTTTCCCAGGTCTGAAATTGAAGGGCTTATTAGCCAGATAAGAAACACAAAACGTGGGACGTGTGTGACTCTTGACCTAAGCACGCGCTAAGGGGAAAAAAGGGGATCCAATTTGGTCCGTTTCTTTCTTTATTCCCAGCGCTATTAATTTTTAGCTTTTTTTCTAACCAAAAAAAAAGGAATCCTTTTTTATTAGGTAGAGCTAAAGTGAGGGCTCACACACAATTCCTGTCTTAGAAAAAAAGGTGCAAGTCGCCAATGGCGTCACCGCGAAAGCTTCTTGTTTTTCTTCCGCTGTAGATAGTTTCCGAGTTACATCAACGCAATGACATCGACGCCTTTTTTCCCTACCCCTTGGGAACGGGGACAGGTTTTCCTTTGCTGTTCTGTGATGGGAGGACGCGAGTTATTTAGGCATATAAAAAAGGAAACGGTTTATTATTCAAGAAAAGTGACCGGAAGAGGAAGACATTTGATGAGCTGGACATTTATCACTTTGTGTGGCACACACACTACTTGCAAAACACAGCAGCCTCAAGCTTGAGATTTTCGTCTTGACTTTTATGAAAGCAAAATATTTCGTCCGCTTTATTTAGAGCGCCCTTTTTTCCCTGTTTAGCTAAGCTTTAGAAAAAAAACCCCAAACAAGCGTTACGCAAGTAATCGCTGACGGTTTGGTTCACAATCCCGTTTGTGATAAAATAGCTTTTAGCTACTACTACTACCACTTCCTACTGTGTGACTTAATTTGCCCATTGGGGCAATCCAGATTGCAACTCTCGTACACCTTGCAGTCTGTCTTGATGGAAAATCCAGATGTTTGAAACAAAAATGGTAGCCAAAATTAATCATTACCCAAGAGTTTGGGTAGAACTAGGCTCCACCCCCTTACTCTCATTCGTTTTTCCTCATTTCGTAACTCGTAGACTACCTTCGTATTTGATACATTATCTTAGCAATTGATCCTTTATGTGTTTGCAGAATTTTGTAGTTTGTAAAAGCACGAGATGTGTATGCATGCCGAACGCTCTTCACGTTCACTTGAACTGTTAGATAATAAGCTAAGAGTAACAATAAAGTGTTTAAGGTTGTTTAATGGCCTTGGGGGCCATGCACACTCCGGGTCGAGCAACCTAATGAGTAACTTTGCCCCTGCCATAACCACTTTGTAGTTTTCTTTTGTTTTGGCGTACCTTCTGTTGGAGGCTTCGCTCTTCCCTCTACCTTTTTGTCGAAAAAGAATACTCTCAAAAAAGGAATATGAAAAGAGGGGCTTGGTGAGTTCCAAGTATAGAGCAAAAAGTTTTCACGAGAAAGAGTGTAGAGATATTCCTTTCATTTGAGGCTTTTTGCATGGGTCCATGAAGTGAAATTGTTGAGCCTAATTCAGATGTGAGAGGACCACCCGAAATTAAGGCTGTTGGACCACTTCGGGTGGTCTCACGTCGTCTGTGAGATAGCCACCCAACTCCTTTATCCGCCACTCTACATCTGCAGTGAGTGATACGATTGAAATTTCCTGTCGTTTTTCTTTTTATTAATATCTGGTCGGGGCCATAAGACATAGTTGGGAGTCTTAAGCGGGACATTTGGCGGTCCTCCACACCTGGGTCTAAGCTTCAGGAATGATGGACCAAATGGTCGAAGGTCCGAAACCGGAACACTACGAAAAGAACAAGAAAAAAATTAAATATGGCTGATTAAGTGCTTTGGAGTAGCTTTGGGAATGTTTACTTTGAATTTGAGCAGCCCGGACTTGTACCAAACTTTATCTCCTTTTTTTTGGGGGGGGAGGGGGGCCTAATGTCGGACTGGGTATTTACCCAAACAAACCTTTTCCCTGTATTTGCCCAGCGTGACTTGTTGAATTCCCCTGGTGAAAATTCACAGGAAATTGTTCGAGTTTGAGGGTGATAGGGATAAGTTTGGGCGAGAGAGGGCGTAGGAGATTAAAGAGGCCTATTTTTACCTTGACCGGATCTACTTTTCGTATTTTCCTTCCAATGCATTTGAAGCATTGCGCTTTTTCTCATGATTGTTTTTGAATTATAGGTAGGTGTAGTTTCTCTTCGTATTAGGTACTATTTTTTTAAACTGTAAGATTCAGCTTAGTGTGTCTTGAGTGCTTCATCATCTTCAAGTGAAGCAAAAAATAAGGTTTGGTTTCATAAATTTGGTTAGTGATCGTGCTTTATCTCCTTGGTTGGCATCCATGGCTAAGTTCTTTTCTCCATACTTGATTTTATGATCTTTGTTTTGTATTTGTTGAGGTCAGGCGTTATGCTAATGTTATATTTTTTGTTTCTTTTTCTAGGTAAGTTGCCCGTTGACTTTTCTTTCTCTCCTTATTTTTGCTGGCCTTGCCAAAGTTTTCTTTTTTGATCTCTGCTACTCATCCAGCCAAACTGTAAGTAAACACGTTTTGTAGCACCAGACTTGACTGACTGATGCAGGAGACGTTTAGCGAAGTTGACATTCGGCATTATGACGCTGCCAAGAAGTTGCACACGATTCAACACATTTTAAATTGACTAACTATTGACGGCTGACGTAAATAACCTACCAGGGAAGTGCGTAATGCTATTCCTGAGGTTATAGCACCTGGCGCTGCCACTCTTGACACCTGTCTCAAAATTTGAAGTTGGAACTTGCCTAAATGTATGATTTAAGAGCCAGATAAAACTTCCTGGGGACAAGAGTGTGGGAAATTGACTGTCTTGTTCTTAAGATTCGGCAAACTGTTTAAGGAAACGGTACTTCAGAAGAATTTAGGGTTACAACTTCAAAGCAAAAATAAAATAAAAAATAATGACCCCGACTCCCTTTTCGCTATAGGTTACCGTTTAGGAAGATTTTATGCTTATGACGAAAGCTAATGTCATGCATTAAGCCCATTCGTTTCTAAAAGCTCGAGGGTCATACTGACTTGTCAAGCGTCATTGCCAACAACATCGATCAGAGAGCACCCCTTCCATAAAATCTCATCAGTATTCAAATAACTTGATTCAAAAGCCCCAAACTTTGCCTCTGCTCCCGCTCCTACACCCTCTTTAACTTGACACACAAGGCACAGCATCTCCCTTGCTGAGGGGAGAAAGATGCTGCACATTTGCATAACAACTAATGGAGCCATTACTCCTCTTGTTTGATCCTGTAGAGTTTATGCAAGGGGCCCCCGGACTGGAGGGTGGCCCTACTATGTAAAAAAGAAAGGGAAAAAGGGAAGCCCATCTGGTCGGCGACTGCTCTCCTTCTTAATCCAAACTTTTTTTTTATGATTATGATGTGCATTTACAAGAGTAACAACTTCATATGATGTCATCGATCTTGTAACCATGCTGCCCGACGTTTGGGTGGAATTTGATTTAGGGTGAGAATATGGGCCACAGTTCTTTTGATTTTGGGTTGGCCAGGAAATTTAAGAGGGTGAGAATAAGATGAAAGTACTGTCCAGAGGTGTGAACAGGTAGATTGGGTTTGCGAAGGAACTGGTGAACTAGTTTCGTGAAACATTTTGCTCTGCTTTCACTAGACGAAGAGAGGGTGGCGAAATAGGGCAAAGAGGAAACTTTTGAATGCTCTTTTTTGTTCACTATTTGGGCCGGAGCTATTTTCCCAATAGCAGAGTTAGGTAACCGTTATCAGAGCACGAGTCTCTAACGCAAGAATTGATTCCCTTTCCTTGTGCAGGCACTTTTTTGAAATTGCGAGTATTTGAGGATGTTATTTTTTGTTTACTTTTTTGTTGGTGAGGTGACTCACTTCCCCTCAATCGAGGAAAAAATCGAGAGGAAAACACTGGGCAAGTCCTAATCGAGACGTATCGTTGACGTTTATCTTCATATGGATTTCTAGTGTTGTAGTAGGTAAAACTTTCAGTATATTGAAAGTTATTTAAGCGTAGGAATGCAAAATTATAATATTCACATAATTTTCTTAAAGTTGGAAATTTCGCATTTGTTTGGGAACGGATATATGGTTTTGTAGCTTTTTTTTATTTATGAAACTTGAAAAAAAAATGAAAAAAAATGTGTACGCCTTTTCGGACTGTTTGGGTTCCATGTGCTACATTTCTGAGTCATAGTAGAATGGCAATTAATTTAGACATGTCTCAGCCCGAGCAAAATTGACCAAGATAACTTTTTCTGGCCTGTTTGGCAGTCAAGTGGAAACTCACGAAAAGTGTTCGGGAATTACCACACTTTGTTTCCAAAGAGAAATTGTGTGGTTAACTCGCCTAGTCATTTTTATTTTATTTTTCCTAAAATTTCTTACCTTTTGGAATGTTCTTTTTCCGTCAGACTTTTCCTTGTCAGGACGAAAATTTGTGAGCTGTAAATACTTCCCCTTAAAATGAATTGGTCCACATATTTCGCAGGTTTCTAGGGGTTTGAAAAAGGGAAGGTGGGTTGGGCGACTTCCGTTCCTGTTTCGAGCCATTTGCTTAATTCTTCCCAAGACTGAAAACCCGTGTACCTATCAATTGAGCGCACTTCTGAAATCGCTGTATAATTAAGAAAAACTGACCAGCAAACGACCCCAACCTTTTCTTCTCTGCTGCCTTGCCAATCCACCCTGGGTCCAATTAAGTGGACAGTAATTAGGCTAATTCTAATTTTGTCGAGCTTGCATTTCTAGAACATCCTTCTCCAGATCAAAGGATGTATGGGGAGGCAGAAGACAGAAGGTTGTTAGCTCTTTGGCGTACCTTCTTTTTTTTCGGTAGCGTATTGGTTGATTTCCAATGATAGCATGGTCAATGACCTGCCACTAATTCGACACCCATTGCTTGTCATGCATTACTGGGCCGCGTACAAGAGCACTGCTTTGAAACCCAAAGCGTCAGGCTGAGCAACTGTACCATGGTACCAGCCAGCAGGTCATCTGTGATCTGTTCCAGCCACAAACGGCAGCGACAAGAAACGTTTTTCGGTACAGACTTTGGGTGGGGTGTCGGTATCACCTCCACCTCTCTCGCTTTAAGGGATGCCGGCGATTGTGATGTCTCTCTCTCTTTTCTTTCAGTTATAGCTCAAGAAGCCGACAACTTCATAGTTAATTCGGTATGCTGCGGTTCCCCCCGTGGGTGCCGCGCCGGAAAGTATCAGGAATGTCCCCAAGACGCCGCGACGTCCTAGATAGTAAATTTGCTGCAGCTTTGGAGACATACATACTGAAGTAGAGGTTTTTACATAGATTTAGACTTTGGCTTCCCCCTTTCTAGGGAAACATGCGTTGGGGAAAATTTCAAAGGGCGTAAGGGTAACTCAACAATGAAGTTGTTTGTATAGGAGGAGGAGTTTGAGACGCGCGATGATGGTCGGCTAAGTCTGTGACACTTGAGAACACCCTTTCCCCCTCTTTTGCGGTGTGTCTCTGATTGAGATATTGACTAATTGTGGTTACAAGAAAGGTCGTGTCAGAAACACCTCTTTCTCTGTTACACGTACAGTACGCGGGGGAGGGAGGTTTTGGGGAGCAATGAGAAGTATTGTTGGAGGAATTTCTAACTTGGGCAAGCGGCGGAAGCATCTCGTTTGTAATTCCGACCACAAGCTGTTTGCGCCAGACTAGTGGACAAATTGGTTTACTACGGAGTAGAACGTTACTAAAAGATTTCTTGAATTCCGACAAAGGAATTCCAGCATTTGAACGATAGTTCTTTTAGTCCAGTTCTTAATCAATCGCATATGATCTCAGTCAGCCACACGCGATCTCATTGAGGACCTTGTCGCTTGTCGTTCTATAAGGGATAATACTGGTTTAAATTGTGCTTAGTTAAAATCGTATACGTATACTCGTACTCCTATAGCTCCCAGTTGGCCTTCAATAAAAGATTATTGTCAAATTATTGAGCTTTTGGGAACGGAAAGAAAGGAGTGCTTTATATCGTACAGAAGTTCGGTGCAGGGCAGACGCGATTAAATTTACGTACTCTTGTGAGTGATTGTAACGCGTTTTGTGTCTTCTTTTTGTACGTATCGCCCTTTCTGGAAGGCCATTAATTTGGGGTATAGGAAAGTGTCCCTTACAGCAGTAGCTCGTATATCTTCCTTTCCGGCTGGTTTACCTGGCGATGGCCTGCAGGAACCGCGAAGACACGAGCCTGGTCGCTGCCCACAGCATTGTCTATACCTACCAGTTTTTGAAATTTGGACGACTCTAAGATGCTGCTGTACTCAGCTTCTTTTTTCTTTCTGTCTTTTTTCGTGTACGTTTTTCTTTTAATGACTTCTTTCCTGTGGGTGGGCTCTTTTCTCTTCACGTTTGGCTTTTCAGGTTGCTACATACATTGGGCCGGTGTAGTACAACTGACCAAAGAGTTCCTTCCTCGTAAAAGGAGCTCTCAAATCCTTACCTATGCGTCGTTTCGTGTGTGTGGTCTACCTCAATCATGTGGAAACCTCCTTTGGCTAAAAAACAAAAGGGAAGCAGAGATACGCGAGCCTCTCCGTCTTTCCAACGATAAAGATAAGCCAGTACAGTTTAACCCCTTCATTAAGCTTATTGAACCGGTTTTTCTTCACTTTACGGAAAGTCCCCCGAATTTTTCTTTTGCCTTTGATGCATAACTCTCGCATTGCACGCACCTGGACGATGTCTTCGCTTTGATGCGTTGTACCCGACACGAGCTATTGCAAATGGCGCAATTTGAGGTATTAGACGGTCTGAAAGGTGAAATGAACTTGTTAAAGGTAACCCGATAAAGAGCAGGTTTTCAAATGGAGGATTAGATAAGGCTAATTAAGTATCTAAAGAGAGGGTTAGGGACGTGGCAAGTGAGATGTGCAAGAAAATCAGTCGCCACTTGCCTCGCTTGACGGAGTCTTGGCGAAAAATTCCGGCTGCCTTTTATCCTTTGACCATTTTTTTGTACTCGAGTCAAACGTTTTCGGAGCTTTTTGGAAGTGATTTATGCGAGCTCAAGGGGCAGAATACGGCGTGCGAGTCGAGTTAAACGCAGAAAAGCTGAATAGGGCCGCTTTTATATAGAATCGTCAAGAGCGGATCCATTGAGGAAAGGACAGGTAGGATACATCGTAGTACCCCGATGTATTGGTTGTCGGGCCGCATGTATCAGCTGCTGGTTATGCGTTTACCTGAGTTGGAATGTGCCTCTGCCTTGACATCCAGTAGTCGAGTCAAGAATGCTCTTCATTGAACACTTGAAAGAGAAGTAGAAAACGGGAGAGAGAGAGGGGGGTTCATAAAATAGTTGGCTGCGGCTGCAATGGGGCTTCCCCCAAAGAACACGTTTCCGAAGAGAGCTGTGGAACCTTTTCAGTAAATCCGACTTGACACGAGTTTAGGGTATATATACCAGAAAAAAGGTGTCTATAGTACCACTGTTCCCTCTTAGGCTTATAATACCCGAAATGGATCCTTCAGCTGCTCGAGTTTGTCCTCAATGAATAAAAGACTGAAAGATGTACTGGAAAACGGGCCAATCCCTGCTCCTCCTACCAAACTTGGACTTGCTATTCATGGTCCGGCATTGACCCCCTCGCTAGATTGTTTGGCAGAATAGAGAATGAAAAAAAGAAAAACCAGGGGACAAGAGACAGAATGAGCAGGGGCTATAGTTAGAATGGAATGAAGTGTAAGTGAGCAACTACACAAGCTTTTGGTTTTGCCTTTGAGCTCCAAAGCTAGAGCTTGCCAAGCGCTCATCTGAACCTATATAAAGGCACTTGAAAACGGTTAGCTTGGATAGGGTATACGTATACCTCCTCTACACAACCCCCGAGTCATTCATGGATCCCCCAGCACCCTTTTTATTATGAAGTTCACCCTATACAGAGTCTTGATGCTCTTTTGTCCCCCTATACTACTGACCTATTGTGACCTAGACATCAACTGGAAGTCACTTGACAGCATTCGGGCTAGAGGGAAGGGAATGATAACAGTCTACGTATGCTTGAACGATATGATATGTCTCTATCGGAAAATCTGTTTCTTATTTTGTTACGAAACTTCCAAGCAATTAAATTGAAATAGGAAGCCGAACACCTATTCTGAATGGACTTGGAAGTTTCGTGATTTTCTGTCAACGTCATATAAAGAGACATGTTGTCTTTTTTAAAACGTTTCATTAAACCAATTCGTGACTACAATTGGCGGAAGGCTGAACTGAGGAAAGGGTGTAGGATTTAAAAAAACATTCGATTCAGTGATTTTGGTCTTGGAGGTAGATCCATTCCCAAATTCGTGTAAACGCTTTTGGAAGGTTTGTGTCTTTTTGAGGGCCACACACGTTGACTTTGTCGTTTTTGTACTGCGTAAGAGCGCCAACAAAAGATAACGAGATGAGACTCATTAATTAGTCGGCAAACGACTTGGGCGGCCCCGTTTGCGGAGTTGCAAATAAGGAGGGAAGACGGAAGACAAAGATGTCATTTCATGGTCCAGAATCTCAATGATGTGTTGTTGTTTGTATTGGGGAGGACCCCTGTTTTTAGTAAAAAGTTACGCGTTCTTCTTTTGTGTTGTTTTGTTTTTCGTGAACGAGGGGAAAACCTGATGGAGCTTTAGGGATGATGAAAAAGGTGCCAAAAGAGGGCTAAAGGGGATCGACTGCGCTTTGTGACAGGATTCACTGAGCCAAAAAGGCATTAGGATTTCAGGTTTGGGTGAGCGTGACGTAGGTCCATGACATGGCAACGAACAAAACGTGAAATTACAGACTTATAGCCGTATTACGTGTTGGAGGATCTGATCGCTGCTTCTGCCTCGTTCAAGGGCTTTGTAACTCGGTTCTTTGATGTACGCAGTTATACAGTTTACGCGGTTCAGTTGAGGTTATAGTTGTACCAAATTTTTAACCGGCTTGTCAGTACGAAGTTATAAGCGAGTTGCGAACCTCTTGGCCTCGTTTAGGCGGCTCTGTGGGACTATTATAAGCCCTCAGCATTAACGACATAATCAGCCCGCAATCCAGTGTTGGGATCCCAGTCCTTAACGCATACACATTTGCATATGTCGCCACCTTTTTGGACGACGCAAACCACTTTTCAATCCAGTTTCGTCTTTTTGTTTTCTTTGCATTTGTTTTGTTTTAGTGCATTTCTTCGATGTATTTGAGCGGTATATTACTCCCTAGAACCAAATTTGCATATTATGTTTGACAAGTTTTTCTGTTTTGCCTCATCATAACGGGGCGAATAACGGGTGTCTCTCGGCGCCATGACAAGCTCCAATTTTTCTATCGAGTCACGCGACTTTTAACATCCCGGCGACGTAGCGTCGACGGGTGGGCCAATCCGAGCGCAGCGTCGTCGACATCGACGTGCGCTTTGCGCTGCCATTGGGCAGATATTCCTTTCCCATGCTGTGAACTTCGAAAGACTTTGAAAGAGGAGCCTTTCAGTTCCTCCATCGCCCCCACCAAGCTTTCCTGGAGGAGGAGACTTGTCTTCGGGGAGCCTTCCCCTATGATGATTTCGCAGTTGATTATCACTCTCCGTAAGGCGTACACACCAGCCCACTTTTACAGCTCAAAACCTCATTCTCTAAATAAAAAACGAAATAGAAAAAGCGGCGGAAAGATTTATGTTCATTTTGATGGACGTTGAAAGGTTTAAAAACAATTGGTAGTATTCGATTCCGTTCTTTGACCGCCAAAGAAAAAAAGGAGTCGGTAGTTCCTAGGAGCGCATCGTAACCGAGGTCAAGCGAGAGTGGCTAAAAGGGGTTAACCAAGTGCGACCACGCGCACCGGTCCGGAGCACCGAACACCGCAGTCGCACATCGGGAATCCGGGGCTTGTGGAGAAGGACGTGTGCACTAGGACTTTGAGAAATACTTTCTCAATTCAAGTTGGTGGCTACTACCGAGCTGTCCTTTTTCGCCCAGACCCTTGACATTTTCCATCCTCCGGCAGCTTCTGTCGTTTAACCCCCCCAAGAAAAAGCATCTTTGGAAGGTAGTGCTAAGTTAGTGTGGTTGCACAGACTTGGCGACGAGGTTGTAACTTTTTCTAACCTGAATCTGGATCGGGTGTGAACCTTTTTGCGGGATTTCATTCTGCTGCTACACGGTTAATGAGAAGTGTAGTTCTCGTGTTAAAATCGCAGTATTGCCTTTTTAAAGCTTCAACCTCCAAAGACCGCATTGTGTCCGATTTGGACGAAAGTGGAACCTCTTGGTGGTCCCAAAAATCCTTACTTAGGAAAGGTTCAAACGACTGGGAACTGATCAGTGAGTGTCGTGGGACGCGGTTGTAGTAAAAAAAAATTGGGTGAAAAGACTCCTCAAACTGGATCCCGCCAATTTTAGCAGCTTCTTCTCCTTTCGGCCCCATCCGACCATGGATTTGACGACTGCTTATCGATACAATCAGAACATGATGGAATATTACACTTGTAAGAGTGAGTGAGAACCATATCTGTGACTTTATTTGCTAAACTATACTTGACGGGAAACATTAGACTTTCTTAAAACCCAGGAGGGGCTTTCCGCCGGTCAAGGAGGGGGCTTAGTAGCTTAGTATCAGTAAAAGTCCGCTCATTTAGCAGATTCTTTCACATCTACAGTTTGAGAGCTACTAAGCAGCCCTTTGTCAGTCGGCTTTCCCTTGTCTTAAGCAGCAAAGCCTTAGGTTTGGCAATGGCAATTAAACAATTCAGAGTACTAGACCAAAGACGGACGGAAAACCCATAGAAATGAGTTTGAAAACGGCACTTGTGTGACTTGTGGCCTGTCATCAGTTAGTCAGCTGTGATTTATATTGTCTGGATTGGGTAGACTATTTTTCCTTTGACGACGCACCTTTATTTCTATCTTTTCTTTGTGTTTCTTAAAAAGGTGCCTCGTTGAAATTGTTATATGAGCACAATGTTATTTAGATTCAATCCAAACATCAACTTTTGTGTTTCTTTGCAACGACCTCTATGATCTAACGTGCTTTTATTTTGGGTTAACTAACGCTTCGGGGATATTTGGGAAAAGGGAAAAATATATGTGATTTTATAGCCGTATGGAAGTTGGTGTTCGGATTGATCCACCTTGAGCACGATTCAACCGTGGGCGACGCATTTCCCCCGACAAAACTTTTTTAAAAAAGAGAGCATGGCGCACAGTATTGAAAAGCTTAGGCACAGTTTTTTTTCTTTCAGTTGAGCCCAAATCTCCTTTTTGGACATTTGGGGTATTTTTGTTTGTTTTCAATTTGCACCCAAGTTTTTAAGAGTAAACGAAAAACCTTAGTTTGGAAAGATTAGCGTAATGTTAGCAAGTCCAAAATTATTTTGGCGAGAAATGTTGGATAGCAGTAGCACCCACCGTAGGTGTTCCTCTTACAGGCCACGGGGGCGTTAACCAACTCGGGGGCGTGTTCGTGAACGGCCGCCCATTACCGGACCTGGTGCGACAACGCATCGTGGAATTGGCGCACAACGGGGTGCGACCGTGCGACATTTCCCGCCAACTTCGCGTCTCCCACGGCTGCGTCTCCAAGATTTTATCCAGGTGAGGGGGGATGCACTGGTTTTTCTAATCCACCCTTTTTTGTTGTTTTTCTGTGTGTGGTTTTTGTCTGTCCCCTTGCTTGCCCACCGTCGTTGTTTCTGCAACCCAACAACCCAATGTAGGCCGAGATGGTGTCAATCAACACGGCGGACTTTACGTCAATGGAAGACCTTTACCTGATCACATCCGCCAGCAAATTGTTGGCCTTGCCTGCCAAGGGGTCAGGCCCTGCGACATTTCCAGACAACTGCTCATTTCCCATGGCTGCGTGTCTAAAATTTTGGGCAGGTAAAACCGATTTAACAACAACAACAAATGTCCGCGGAATCTTTGACCAATTGCCTCTTCCATCAATGGGATTTTTTGTGCCATGATTTTCTCTTGAACTAACCCTGGGATGTTATTTTTTTTTGTTTATTCGGTTTCGCTAAAAAAAAATAACCTTGTTATGCATTTCATTCAAACCCTCACCCCTGATCCTGTGCCACATATCCACCACTCGTCGGTCATAATCATAAATGTAGAAGGCCCCATCAATGCGTAAGTTCCTGCGACACCGGGAATAATCCGTTACGGAAATCCGCGGCACACTTCTTCTCGGTGGCTTTGGACATGAGATTTGCATTTAGAAACCAAAAAGGGCCATAACGTTGTGAGGGTACGAGCCAGGGAAATACTCTTTATTTTTATATATACTGCGAGGAAGTATATACGAGCGCAAGAGAGGAAAGAGAGAGGGGAATAGGAAAAAAACGAAGATCCGGCCTGTGCATCTTAAAAAACAAAAAAGACAGAAAGATGTGTCCCTCTTGTTTTTTTAAGCATTTCCGGACGAGTCGGGAGTCGTCAGACCTCATCGCTGCATTGCAACGTGTCATAAAACAGTAGTACCAGCCGAAGCAAATCATAGCGTCGTATACGCGACCCCAACCGTCGAACTATTAAATCAAGGGAGGATCTGTGTCTTTTTTTATTTGCAAGATTCTATTAGTTGGGGCTTTTTTTGAGTAGCCATAACGCAGGAAATCCGATTCCTAACCGCTTTAATCAAGTGCAAAGCAGTAGGCCCATTTTGTACGTATTAGTTTAGAACATATCGCGCATAAATCGTTCCGAGTAGGTTTGTTGTACAACAAGACCCAGCAGAATTTTTTAATAAGCCAATATCGTTCCTGGCTCCCTTTTCCTCCTTTTTGAGTCGGGTAGACGCGCGAGTTGCTGTTAACGTTGTCTTTTGTTATGTAAATGCAAATGCGAAAGCACTCTAGCAACAACCAGCAACATGTCAGCAGTGTTGGTCCAAATGTTCTTTGCCACACGGTCCGGGCAAAGAAAAGTAAGTTTTCCGGAGTCTTTATATTTCCCCCTAAAAAACAGGGTGGGAAGCAAAGAAAAATGGAGAAAAAAAAAAGTTTCTCTCCATAATATCTCCCGAGGATGATGTATGGTGCGTGGATGCGGTTCTGATGGGCTGCATAATGGACCCGAAGATGCAGTCATCATCATACACCAAGTCATATTTATGTGGATCATTTTTATGTGCTGATCTCCATTTTTTAATATATTTTTTTATGTTCGTAATCTTCTAACGTACGTGTATACCTTGCATGGAACTCTTTATTTGCAAAGAAATGTTAGATTTGATTTCAGGAGGAATTAAAGTTTATTTGGGGCTTCTTTTCTTTGTCCATGTTTGTGTTTCTAGGTATTATGAGACGGGGAGCTTCAAAGCTGGAGTGATCGGAGGCAGCAAACCTAAAGTGGCCACTCCACATGTGGTGGACGCCATTGCCGCCTATAAACGCGAAAATCCAACCATGTTCGCCTGGGAGATCCGAGACCGGTTGTTGGCAGAAGGCATCTGCAATCAAGAAAACGTCCCCAGTGTCAGCTCTATCAACAGGTATAAACGATGGCCAAAACAACAGACTTTTTTTTTTTTTTTTTTTTGTTACTGGTATCAGCGTCGCTCGTCGGGCAGAGTAGAACAGAGAGAGCGAGAGTTTTGCATGGAAATGACCACATTTGCTTAGTGAGGAGAGATTGGGGAGGCTGTGTCTATGTCAACGCGTCCCTGGAGACGCAAAGACCGGACCCCAACAACGTTGTAATGCCGTCTACTCCTTTCAATTGAGAACAACTCCTGCTACAATGGGCCTAGATGGTCCCGCCGAGCCTCTTTCGTGTAAGAGTAACACATGGGACCCCCATAGGAGAGCAAGAAGAGAGCAAGATTCTCTCGATTGGGTCTTCTGTACCTATATCAGCCTGCAAGGGGGAAAAACTTGCAAATTTTCCTCTTTTACTTTTCAACAACCCCTTTTTATACTTGGGGAATTCATTCAGCCTGGGAGGTGTGTGTTCCCCCAATAGAGAGGCTCAACTGCTGCCATGTGTCAGCAAATGATAGCGGCATTACGAGGGGGATTGCTAGAAATTAGCTCGATTGCCGCCTTCAACGCACTTCCACTCCGCTGGACTGTGATTTCAATCAATGTTTAGACCCTCACGTGGGGAGAAGTTGGGGACACACACGCGAAAGGAGTTTTTCCGGTGTTTTTCTCGTCTTCCACGAGTCCGAGCTATTTAAGCTTCTTGGCTTGCCCTTTTTCTTGGCGCTGTGCACTTGGCCTTTTTTTTTGGAACTTGCTGGGAGCTTGTGAAGTCGACATGGTCTTCCAATCACGTGGAAGCTGAGACGTATTGATCAGAAAGGCGTTCCCCGTGTTTTGATGCGCAAACAACCGTGCTACGGAAAACACGAGACGCGTGACTTTCCTTCTTTTCACTTCCCAGTCACTTCGGCGAACTTTTTTTTTATTTTAGATCTTAGGAACTACAGGCAGAAAATCAATCAGAAGCAGCTAAAGCATACACTGTGTTTTGCGTCAAAACAGGAAAGGAAGGACCTTCTCGCATCTTCAATATCTTCAACATTTTTTCATATTCTTCAATAAAAATCTTAATTTAAAAAGATTTTGGTCCGGGGATTCTAAATCGGTCAGAAGGACACTACAGTAATAGGTAAATTAGCTGGGTTTTTTTAGCGTTAGAGGATTCCAAGTCAGCGGTCTGTGGTTTTGAGGGAAGCATTCGGTATTCTGCAGCAGAAGGGAAACAAGGGATGATAAGGCCCAATTCTATAGAGCAAAGAAGCGAAAGCCACCCTGGTGCGTGACGTGGCGATGGAAAGATGCGCTTTATTCAATTAGAGGATCAGCAACACGGGTTTTTGTATCGAAGCTTATTTGTTGGACTGCTCCCTTGCAGCACGCACAGACATACAGCCACAGCCACGCAGATTCACTTAGATTTTCCTTCTAAACAATAAATGCAGGCCTTTCGTGAGCCATGATAATGACTTTGCCTCCTGCCAGATAGGACTGCATTACTTAAGATCTTGAAAGGCTCGCCTCAGTGCAAAACCTGGAGTGTTTTATAGGTTCTGCGCGCAGGGACGTCCATTCATATAAGTTTATAAAGGACTGTAGTAAGTTAGTCGCTTTGATGTGGTACCTGGATTATCTTTGCAGACCCATGAAAAGACAAGACAGGCGGCCACTCGCCATATGCAGTCAATCAAGCAAATTGTTAGTCTAACGCGGAGAATAGGCAGCAATGGATCGTTACTGGACCAACCTTCGTTAATGATAAGCACGGGTTGGTTCAGCAGGTGGACCCTGTAAAACCAGTAACTGAGTACCCCGTGGTGTCTGTACTTCATTTAATTTTTGGTTAACCGAATGTGGAGGGGGAAAGAAGAAAAGCTCTGTGAAGAAATGGTCATCTATCCCACGAGGAAAAGGGCTCTAGTTAGGTTCGGGTGTAACAATGCAGCTAGGCTCGTGCCAGTAATGGCAAAAGAACCTTGGTGTGGGTAGATCATGTGCATGATTTGAGCCAATGTCTTGACGTACGGTAAAGTACTGTCTGGACATGGCTGGGGAATTAGAGGGGAAGTAGCGAAGAGACAGTGTGGCTCGTGTAGCCTTTTGCTTTTCTAATGCTGTATTCTGCATTCTGCGGTGCGCTGCGGACTCTTATTGGTGGAGAAGCTATCTTCCTCCAGTATGGAGCTTTAAGAAATTCATGGAGCCCTTAACTGTCCCGGGCTCTCGTTCCGGTTGGCTGCTGAACCAGAGCACTAGAAAAAGAAAAGAAAAAATGAGAAAAAGAAAGGAAAAAAGGGAATGAAACAGCGCAGAGGGCACCCACAAAACGACAGCTCGCAAGCAAATGTCTTCGCTGACTTTTCTACACTTGCTGCGCCACCCAAATAGCGCCCATATACTTCTAACATTGATTTTTTTCAGGAATTTTTGGCTCGCTGGGGAAACTTGAGATGTTTTCAAGGATAGGTTTATAGTGAAACGGCCGATTTTAATATATTTTTTGGCCTTGGCAGAATTGTGAGAAACAAAGCAGCGGAAAAGGCAAAACATGTAGGCGGCCATGGTGGTCACGGCTCCAACTCGGGTCCAGTGAGTCCAATTTCCCAGACCACGTCTGTCATCACGCATGGATCTGCGGCATCCATGGGACCGAACCACGGGACTGGCCACAATTTACACATACAACATCATCATCATCTACATCCTCATGATTCGCCCGTCCATCGTCCAGGATCCTATTCCATCAACGGAATCTTGGGCATTCCGCAAACAGACCCCAACGGCAACATTAAGCGGAAGCGAGATGATATTGGTAAGTCTGTCACTAATTTTATTTTCGATATTTTCGTCGTCGTAATTGGAAGGTATTACGGCGAAAGAACAAAGGCAGTCGCTGTGGGTTTCTCTTGTAATTTTTTAAGGAAAAATTTAATTTCTTAAAGTTATTATGTTTTATTCAGGCCAATTTTGAACCTTGTTAGCATAAGCCTTAAAATAAGTAATCATCTCTTTTTCCATATAAGTAAATCTTTAAAAGCAGACAAATCTGATCAAACTGTCGTCATATTTCTGTGTGAACTAAACATGTCGAGGGATTATTTATTTGTATTGGCTACTTTTAAGAAGGGCTTGGAAGAAGATATAACTGCCTCTCGAAAACAAGGAAAAGTCCTTTCCGGATAGGAAACGTCATTTCCGGCTTTTGTGTGATGTCTTATTGCCAAAGTAAGAGCTACTTAAAAAGGAGACCCGAGTTTTGTTAGGAAGGTTTAGGTATTACTCTTCCAAGAAATCCCAAAGATTTTTTAACCTGATACCAAAATTTTTCGAGAGTACTGTATTTCTGCTTAGCAATTACTCGCTTCTTTGATGTAATTCAAGACTCGAAGCCCAACACAATTCCAGCTACCCGTATGCCTGTAAAGCAACGGGGACACTATACCGCAAATGCTAATCAAATACAGGTTCCTTTTAAGTACGAAAGGCACTTGTATTCCCCTCTTGTGTCCCTCACTCCCCATAGTTAATAAATTATTCGCCGTACCACAGATACGTTGATTAAGTCTGTTCCCACAAGTCCGCGAGTAAACTCACCAAGTGAGTTCTCTTTTTGTGTCGTTGTTGCTCGCATTCCCGAAGCTATCCAACATAGCATTTTTTCTTTTTTATTTCCTTACTTATTTAGTGACGTGGACCAGATTGAGATGTTTCTCTTCCGAGAGCATCATTAACAATGTTGGCCCCCCTTAACCCCCACCAAAAAGCACTCCGTCTTCGACCCAATCCGGGGCGTCTTCCGCATATAGGGTGAAAACCCTATGCCTCTGTATAGACCCTACACTGGGTACCAACAAGCGAAGTTATGCCGCAACGTGGGTTGTACCCGGGTTATTCTTTCTTCCCTCCGCCTTGTTTTCCTTGGGATCTAAGATCTAAGGAGGCGAGGGGGAAGTTTCAGGGTTTTGGGTATCGAGATGTCAAAGAGAAGAAGAAGAGATGGGGAGAGAGGAAACCCGGCGAGGTCGAGAGCCTGTAACCGACCAAGCGTGGCGCAACGGCCGGAGGTCCGGATGAGGTCGAAGCTTGTCGTCGACGAGCGTCAGCCCCATCCAGCCATTGCCGTCGACGACGTCAGAAAAGGGAGAAGAGATGTCTTTATAAAAGACTCCGACCGGGAGCGATGACGCAGCTTCTCTCTTATGCACACGCTTTGCAACCCGTAAATGACCTTTCTGACCCCGCTTAATTGCATCAGGCAACCACCGTCCTCAGTTTGCGTTCCCTAATTCCACCGATTGTAAATCACGAATCAGTTTGATGCCACCAAACCCACTTCGAGCACGACACGAAAAGACACCTATACAAAGGTTAGAACGTTAGAAAAGAGGCGGTGCGAGTCATATGGACAAGGTAAACTGGGTTTTAAGGCTCCTGTTTATCTTAGCCTATTGATGCGAAACAGTCACAGATGGCACTGATGTTTGTTATGGTTTTGACAAAGCCTTGCCTAAGAAAGTAAAAAATGAATGTAAAGCTAATTGCCGGCAAAGTTTCAAAAAATATTTTTATAGCTTCATGTGTATTTCTTGGTTTCCTTGCTGAAAACTTGTGAAGATTCCCCTTCCGTCATAAACAATGCTATTATGACCGATTAATTTCACAGCTTTAAAGAGCCTTCACGTTTCAGAAACTGAGAATAGGTGTCTTTGCCTGGTGTTCATTCCCTTCAAAGGCTTTTTGACACAGTTATGTGTGTTGTAAATACTTGCAAACTGTGTCAATTGTGCATTTGTTGAGACTCGTAAGACCAAACGGCAGCTACGTTCATGTAGCGGAGTTTTGTATTGACACCCCTGCTTGTCCGTTACAAGCCACGGGACGCAGACAAACGATGCATTCTG
This sequence comes from Lepidurus apus apus, assembly GCA_022832285.1. Taxonomy (NCBI): domain Eukaryota; kingdom Metazoa; phylum Arthropoda; class Branchiopoda; order Notostraca; family Triopsidae; genus Lepidurus; species Lepidurus apus. Next base: position 10,897 of record JAGJRO010000203.1, on the reverse strand, counting down.
CAAAATCAGGCATTGGAACGACTCCCAAAACTCGCACCAGGCCAACAGCCCCCTCTCTCTCGTTGCTTTTGCCCACCGACAAAAGCAAGCGTAGTGTTGTGTATTAAACTAGGTGAGATTTGGCGAGTCAGAAGCAACCCGAAAAGGACACCAGCACATTCACACAGGGCCGCCCAGAGGTTAGACGGGGCCCGGGGCGATCCTACAATGGGGGCCCCTTTCGTGCACATAACAAATTGTAAAAAAAAGTATTGAGCAGTTTTTTGTGTACAAAAAAATCCAAGGTGGGGCCCCCAAACAGCCGGGGCCCGGGACAAATCGCCCCACCCGCCCCCCCCCCTCTGGGCGGCCCTGCATTCACACACGAAGACACAAACACACATGTGTGCTGTGTGGTAACATTCCTGCCTCCTCTCTGCTCTTACCCCAAAGGTGGCAAAAATGGCACGAGCCTCTTTTCCCTTCACTTTCCTCAGAAGAAGACGGTCTTTTTCACTCCGTTGCGGGGATGTAGAGCAGATGCATGGACCTCGTGATTGATTAGGCTGGTCCCCTTTTCTGTGCCATTTTGAGCTTTGACGACTCTGCATAGAAGCGTGAATCATTACACCTTTTGTGTACTGCTTTTGTGCCACTTTGGGGGAGTTGTGAAGAGGATTTTGGAGCCCTGTATACTCTACATAGAGGGAATTTGATTCCTCGGGTTGGTAATCGCGTTATTCAAACAATAGGGCGGTCTGTTGGTGTCCGCCCTCATTGTATTTCAAGGACCTTCACTTCAGCTTCTCCCTCCTGGTGCTTTTGGACCAAGCCAAAGCTGATAAAGCTCCCGCAAAGAGTGTGAGGGGGCAATTGTTGGGAGAGCTCGTTTGGAGCACTTGCTAATACAACTCCAAGTGACATGTGATACCCCCACGATATACAACCGCCTCTTGCCACCCAAAATCATTTAGTGAATTTTCACCTCCCAATCCTTTCCACTCGTTATTTCCCTTTGGCATTCGAACGTTTTTTCATAGATTTGTTTTCTTTAAACCTCAGTTTATGTTAGAAACTTTTGTTGGAGTCTAATGAAGCAATTGAAGTTGGGAATTAAGTGGGCAAATTTTTTTATGTGAGTTGGCCCATTGGGACACTTGTTGGGTACATTAGTGTAATGCATCGACCCTCGCAACTTGTACTCGCACTCTCTTGGGTGTGTTATGTGAGGGAAGGGGAGGGTTGAGTGGGGAGGGGACAGATTGTAGCTTATATGGCAACAGCAGAGAAAATTGTTGCCGCGATCTTATGCGTATGTAATGGGTGCAACAAGAGTAAGGGGGTGAAGGGGAATGAACTCGATCTATATTTTGACTAGGGGGGTTGGGGAGCATGAAAGGGGATTTTATCTTGGGACAGCTTGTTTTCGTCCATGTTGAGGGAAATTAGACTAATCGAGTGGCTTTTGCACTGATTTAATAATCAACTTTTCCCTTTTCGCCTGAATAGATGATGGTCGTGAAATGACGGGCAATCCTGAAGAAGACTTGAAGCGTCAACGACTGCATTATAACACCGACCAACTCTACAACGTAAGTTACGAAACTTTCCATTGGAGGAAAAAACGAATTCTGAAAAGTTGGAAATGCAAAGCGGACCCAATTCAAGATTTCTTGTTATTTGTTCTTTGACAGGTCTGGCCATCTAAATGGAGTTCTTTGAAAGACGATTCTTCCAAATTGTTACCGGACTTGGGTAGTGTGAATACAACCAACGGCGGCTCGCCGTACACTTTGCCGAGTTTTGTGACAGATCACCAAGGAGTCTTCAGTACAGCTGTTACGTCCGTTACCTCCGGTGATCCGCTTTACGATAGCATCAGCAATATGACCCATCAGTCCCAGAGTACGGCCATTTATACGCCACCTCTAGGCACCTCGCTAGGTAAGCCCCGGTTTTTTGCCATGTCATTTTCAGTTTGTATGTTTTGCCATGCACTAGCCACTTTTTTGTTTGCTCGCCCTCTTCTTTTTGCTCTGATTTTCTTTGACTTTATTGTCTTAATGTAATCTTCTTAAATATTATTTTCTCAAATATAATTTCGAAAGACTGCGCATGCAAAAATTTAAGTGCATCCCTCCATTTCGCTCACTTTTTTATTTATGTTATTGACTGATGGGCATGTCCCCTTTTGTTTTTGTCTTGGTGCGCGAAATTCATAGGCAGCGGATCCTTAACACCTTTGACGCCCATCAGCATGCAAGAGATCAAGGCACATATGTTAGCCCCGGTGGATAGCTCGATGCAGTATCAACAAGGTAAGCCGACGCTTTTTTCTCTCTCCCTGCTTCCCGGTATCGTAAATATCCGTTACAATACGCTTAATATTGATTTTGGCATATTTTTTTTAATTTTCTGAGAATGCTTTTTACGTTTGTCTGGAGTATTCTAGTTTTGTAGTTATTTTCGTTTGGAATGTTTTTAGTTCCTATTAATTATTTTAAAAATTAAATTGTGTACATATGGCTTGATTTGTACATGAGTATTGTGCTGATTGTTGCATGGCCTTGTGTCGTTGTGCACACAGACGGCAGCGGTTACGTGGTACATTTGGGTCACTCATCTCCGCTCCCTGGAACGCCCGTCTCAGGTCAGCCATGTCCCAGCACCAACACGCATCCTCACCTCCCGCACGCAGATCTTACGCACATTGTGGCCGGAGCCGGAGCTGGAGGAATGGCCACGCCCCCCACGGGATTGAACTCGCCTAGCCATTGTTCTTCGATGCCTCTTTCGCCGCAAAAGGCAGATTCGCCTTCTGCGCACCGACCTTCTTCTCTTACTTTATTGCAACCCGTAGTAGGCTCCACCATGTCCTATGCCTTGCCCAGTTTAGCCCCTTACTCAGCCGCAGGTAAAGAAACGAGAAAGAGCATTTTTACCCAAAGGACGTAATTTGTTCATTTGCATTTTTTTTTGCATGTTTGGCTTTTCTCTTGCTTGATTTTAAACTAGTAAATGGAAGGGGGGGGGGGGATATAGGACAAGATATAGCACTCACGTTTTCAATGAATAAAATGACTAATTACCGTACTTTTTGGAATCTTTGCAGGCAGTGGCGTTGTTAGTGGAAGTGTTATGCCCGGATCGGAATATTCGTATAGTTCGCATTATACTCAGTACGGGCCAACGTACGGTTATACGTACAGTGGTCCCGGAACTGGCGGTTTGCTCACCAAATAACGTTCAAGGTAAGCTAAGCTAAGCTAAGCTAAATAAAGGTTTAATGGTTAATTTCATTACTTTCTATTAAAGCAGTCCGAAGCGCTACACTAGTCCAGACGGCCTTAGAAAAAGAGCGGAGTAAAATCTTGGATTGTCCTTGTTGACGTATACAAGTGATAAAAAAAAACCCAAGTCAAGCCTTCCCTCTGCCTTTGATGGATTGTCCTGAGGCCGTGTAATGTGCAACAAGTTTACCACATTTCTGTTTGAGCTGGCCAGAGATTTTTATCAGCGCAAAAAAAAAAAATATTATCGCCCCGCCCTCCTTCAAAGATCTCAAATCTCAATCATCACATTTTTTGGGCTGAAGGGTTTTGTAAGATTATGCCCTGGCTTTCGTGCAAAAAAAAAGAAAACTGGATGAAATTAGTATGCAACGCGTGCGAAGAAGAATAGGCACTTCTTTTGGTGAAAGTGTCTTTTTAGCAATATGTATTCTAAGAATATTCATTATGGAAAACATGTGTTAGATTTTTTTTAATAGGAAATTTTTATGGGTGGGTTAAGCTAGTTCACCTTTGTAGTTTTTAATCGCTAGGTGGATAAAAGTTCTTCTTTTTCTTCTTCCTCTTCTATTTCTTGTCTTTACCCAAAGCACTCTTACTTTTAAAAAGAATAAAAGCGAAGGGCACTCATACCAAAGATAGTCGGTAAAGTGATGGCTGCTCCTGCCAGTCATCCTTGTATAGTGTTTTTAAGTTAAGATTGATTGATTGTGAGAGACATTAGTGACAATAGGCAATTATGAGCTTGTTGCATTTTTGGACAAACTATTCACTTGGTATGCTTATTCGTTCGACCCCCTTTGTTTTGGTTCGTGTTGTGAGTCATGGTATGGTCATTATTCTGCCTTGGCTAAAAATTTGTACATGCGCTCTTTTACAAGCGGGAACATGATATTCTCGAAAAAGTGAAAACAGGCTATTCATTTCTTAATATGATATTTTTAGGATTTCTCTATTTTCAAGCTGGTTCGAAAAGCTTTCAGAGTTGTCGAAGCAAGAGACAATTTGGTGAAGTAAAGGAACACCAGATGGCAGGACCTGCTTCACCGGTTGCAGCCATACATCACCGAAACGACAACTTTGCAAAAAAAAAGAATGGGCACCGAACGTAACACTTATGCGATGCGTAATGCTACAGATTTACGCAAGAAATATTGATAACCATGTCGTACTGTACTAGAAAGCGAATTAAGCAATTGATAGCTTTCGGTTGACTTTTAAATAATTAGCCATGGTTCGACTCGGTTTTAACTCGTTGTTCGTCGCCCTATAATCATCCTTATAATTACGTGCTATATAAGATATATGAAGAGCTTTGCCTTCCGGTCGTTTCGCATTTATTTGCATTTTGTGGTCATTATTATATAGTTATATTGCTTAAACACGGGTGGAATTTGCAATTGCTGGGAAGGTGTGCATGACCGAAGTTCTAATTATACAGTATAATCACAATATTACTCCCTATAGTAACTATGTATATTAATATATATGATATAATACACAGTATATTCTGTATGAAACTGTATGAATACAGTATGATTCTACATGCCAGTTCACTGCGACACGCAAAGGTGTCAAAAATGCCGAGGAGATGGCGCCACTGATCGAATACCTAACGGCAAGCTTTTCGGCCTTCAAAGTTGTTGACACGCTAATCGTCTCCTTCCAAGCTTGCGTTTAGATTCGGGGTGGTGCACTTTCTACTTGTTTGGCGAATTTACTTGTGCAGAATCCTCTAATTTATTTTCCTAGGTGTACAAATAAAACAGAAATGCCCTTTCCATGACAACAGTGGAATGAAAGCGAAAGTTATACCGGAATGTCGCAGCAATACTGCAGTTCAGGGTCCCGCCCCCACCCCTTTTTCATTTTCTTGTCCATATTTTTGGTTTATATCTATTTTTTTCGGAAAAGAAATAATCTGCTATAGAAACTAACACTAAAGCCCGTATTTAATAAAATTGGATTGCTTATTTTAAATGTGATTTTTTACATTCAAATCTGCTCGTTTTCTGTGGTTTAAAGCCAAGGGGAACTAAACTTTAAAACTATCTTTTAGTGTGTCAACAAGCAAGTCTTACTGAACAACTTGATATTAAGAAATATATACCTAACTTTTATAATAACCGAGACATTAAATTAATTGTTTCTCAATAGCCACTATGGCAATGCTGTAAATTCCAGAGCTTGTCGAGCCGCCATAAGAAAACCTGTGGAGTCTTTGAGAGACATTTTCTTTAAGATCTCGTTTACTTTTAACTTCAGTTATGTAACTTATATACATCCTGATGCCAAGTTTCGCCTTAGGAACCTGTGCTAAAACATAAAAAAGACAGTTTTAGAGTTTAGTTCCCCTTTAACAGTTCATGATCCAGTTTCACATGTAACAAAATTGCGCTTATCTTAATACCGTGAAGGTTAAACATTCCAGGAATAGCATGTCTAACGCATCATTGTGCAAGGCACGCCATACTTGTAGGCCACAAGAAAAACATTTTCTTATTCGTGGTTGAAGAACCTTCCTAATCCCAAAAGAAAGTGGCTTCGCATCAGACGTGAATGGGAGGGCACGTAGACATTTAGGGCCGACTCGACAATAGGACTACGGAGCCCCCGACAAAAGGCCTACGAGCCCCGACAAAAGGCCTACGAGCCCCGACAAAAGGCCTACGAGCCCCGACAATAGGCCTACGAGCCCCGAAAATAGGCCTACGGTTCTAAAATCCTTCAAGGGACCATTGGAATGAAAAAGTCTCCGCTTATTGGTTAAGCACTCTGGTCATTGGTTAACCTAACCTAACGTAACCTAACCTAACCTAACCTAACCAATAAGCGGAGACTTTTTCATTCCAATGGTCCCTTGAAGGATTTTAGAACCGTAGGCCTATTGTCGGGGCTCGTAGGCCTTTTGTCGGGGGCTCCGTAGTCCTATTGTCGAGTCGGCCCTATGTCGCCTTCCCAATGAGAGCCCTGTAAATGTCGTTGCCCCTACTGTCGAACCACCCCGAATCGTTGGAGTCTAAAGGCTCTCCCCGACAGACGGTTTTTTTTTACGTTTTACGTTTTTCCATACCCGCAGGGAAGGAAACTGCGAATTTCAGAATGAGAAAAACGCAAGGAAAAAAAACGTAAGGTAAAAAACGTCTGTCGGGGAGAGCCTTAAGTGACTTTATACCTAAGGAAAGAAAAATGGTGAGTCATATTAAAATTCCCGTTTATAGCAAATCTAAGAAAGCGGCAAAATTAGATGACCGAATTATATTAATAATAATTTGTAACCAAAAGTTATTATTCTGGAAACCAGGACTGTAATCACGAAGGTGAATATAGCAATTTATAGCAATTTATTTCCGTATATATTTGGCACAATAATTTTGAGAGAACAGTACAGCTTCGCGAGTCACAACGACAGATCAACGTCTCTCTTCCAAGAATTCTGGTTTTAACATATGGAGCGTACCGCGGGAATTTCAAAAATTCACATGCAATAGGGTAAAACACTCTACATTAGCATCTATATCTGATGGGCCTTCTTATCACTCTTCCTTTCTTTGTTCTATCCAGAACAGTTATGACCATAAATTTACACTTTTAATACTCTGGGGTGTAAATCGGGGTAGGAGCATACAATTTTGGGCCTTGTAAGGCGGGGTAAGGTAGAAAAGGGTAGGGTATTGAGGGATTGCTTTGTAAGGTTTTTCTTCGGGGTACTTGGCCTCTCGAATACACTTGATATCAGCGACATGACCATAGTCACCTATTTTGTAGCTAACTATTTGAGTGCGTTCATCGGCAAGTTGACGCTGTATTCACTGCCGATAGTCTGGAAAGTGAAGTTTGGCTTCATCGGAAGAACGCTGCCGAACTAGACAGGTATCTAAAGACGACATAATGGTATACTGGGCACGTTAGAAACCTTCTCGAACTTTTCATGTGTAATACTTTCAAATTGGATGCATTTGACCTTCCTAAAAGCCGTTAGTCTTACATTTGCATGCATTCTACTATATTTTTCCCGCAAATTGAAAACCATATTAGAATATTGGACTACCTTGATATCCAGATGAGCTACTAAGTAAAACATAAGATTAAGGGAGTTGCTTGGTCGTGTTAGCTTGTTGGTGACAAAAGCCCATAGTGAATGGAAAGGGTGCCATTGTGCTTTAGATGCAAGTACAGCCAGCCACACTACATTAATGCTTAATAATTTTGTCCATAAAGCTCTAGCGAGACAAAAGTAGAAATCTTGTATTCCCCTTCTCTTGACGAACAAGACACAAGGTATAAATTCCTTATGCAGACTGTTTTAGTTTTAGAGGTTACCCAACGGGTTGTTAAGTGCCCTGTTCAAATCGTTTTTAAGAATGGGACGATCCTTTGACATTCACTTTGCTTGATGCTGTAGAATTTTCGATTGGCTTTTTGTGAATTTTTCAAATTGTGTCCAGTAGAATTTTTTTCAGAAATCACTCGTAGAAAAAATTAAACTATAAATCTGCTGTTTCTTAAGTCATCTTAGCAATTAAAATTCACAAGACTAGCATTTGAAGTCTTGAGATAACTCCTTATGTTTCAAATGTGGTATACAGAAATGTTACAAATGTTGTTTCTTAATATCAATCCAGTGGAAATCGCTTAACACGAAAACGTTTAACACGAAATAATAATCTGGTCCGGACAAAATACTATGTACATGAAATAATATGTACATATAGTATGTACAGGGGCGGACTGGCCATTGTGGCAAAATGGCAGAGTGCCACCTGCGCAGGTCATCGAATATTTATTTTTTTCTTTGTTTTTCGGTAGCCTAAGGTTAAAGCTCATGCACAACATAGACAAACTGTGGAATACAAGTAATACCAAAAGAGTTGTTGCCTGTGATTCCGGCGTACCATGTATATCAACTTTTTTATTTGGAATGGTTGACATTTGAAAAGCCCGGGCATGCGGACTTGCATCGCGATGCTAGAGCTTACGGGAAAAGCTACGGCTCTTGCCCACGCGCTTGTCCCTTAATATTACTGCGCATGCCGGGGCTCTGCATATGGCTGCCATTCCATATAAACAAATCGATGTACATGGTACGCCGGCGCCTATCTCAGGCAACAATTAAACAGGTTGTAGTACGTCAACAGATTGCAAGCTTGGTAAGTTGAATTAAGCTATAAAAACCAGACAAAAATAGAAAGATTCGCTGTTTGGGGCATATATTTTTTATTAGCCAGAGGAGGACTTTTGCTTTGCTAAACAGTAAAGTGAAAACTGTCTTTTGCTCAACGGATCAATCCGTTATAATGAAGTTAATCCGAGTAAAATTGAAGTGTTTGTTCACTATATAATTTCATTTAAAGATTACTATAAAGATTTAATATTAAGATTACACTATATGATTTAATTTAAAGATTTTCTGTCACTATATAATTTAGTGAGCATGGAAGAAAGGAAAGCCGCCAAGAAAGGTGGCGCCGAAAGGATAAGGGAAAAATGAGCCGCAGATTTGGAAAAGGCCGGGACTAATCCCAAACAGCAAAAAATTAGCTTCGTGATTGCTGTAACTTTTAATTTTTTCAATGCGCTTTTTGCTATAGTTTAATTACCAAAATTGGCCGCAGCACAAAATGAAAAGTCAAATTCCTCCCAAGTAGACTTTTATCCCGAAAACGAAAGTCAACCTTTCCATGATGACGAAGAGCTAGGAGTTTGCAAAGGTACCGAACTAGTAGCGGGTGTGTCTTGCGACAAAAGCGAAGAATCCTCCGCTCGCTCCGGACCAACATGCTCTCTGCGAAATATCGCTACATCCGAGACACCCCAAGAAGCAAGCGTTGCTGAGAATGAAGAAGACTTTAGTTTCAGTTTACCCTCAAACTGCACTCTTCACCAAAAACTCGCATTTATAAAACGGCATCCCATTCAGCCTATGTCATTTAGCGAGGTAGATTCTGTGCCGTACGTGCCCCAAAAATTGTATAGTCGTTCCCTCGTGAACGGAAGTGAAGTGCAAAGGTCATGGTTAACAGTCAGAGTTGAACACAGGCAAACTAAGAGCCTCTATTGTAGCATATGCATTGCCTTCTCTGGGAAACCTTCCACATTCACGACTGGATTCACCGACTTTCGTCACGCGTACCAACTTGTGGAGCGTCATGAAATTTCTCAAACCCATCGTTCGGAAGAGGAAATTTAGTCAGATTTCTTTCTAAGACAACTGTAGACAAGGTAATTGAATCTATGTTGATTGTAATTCGGAAAAAGATCATCCAGCGCATTGGTGGCAAAAAGTTCAGCATTCAGTTAGATTCCACACAAGATGTCAGTGTAGTAAATCAAGGTATGTTAATTGTTCGGTTTGTTTTCAATGAACGTCGTGAAGAAAGACTGTTAGCTGTTTTGGATGTCCAATATAGCACAGGTACTGGCATGCATAAGCAGCTGCAAAACTTCATCTCGCAACATCGCCTGAATATGTCCAATATCGTTGGTATGTCTTTCGATGGTGTGTCCAACATGCGAGGTGAGTTTCGTGGTTTGCAGGCCCAAATAGTCAAGGAGGTACCGAGTGCTGTATATGTTTGGTGTTACTGTCACATCCTTAACCTGTGTATTATTGACTCTTGCCAGCCAGTTGACGCAAGTAAGTTCTTTGGCTTACTAAACAGGTTGGCAACTTTTTTCGGCGATTCATGTAAAAGGGCAGATGTTTGGAGAAAATTGAGAAGCGGAAATTTTGGGAATGATAAGCTGAAGAAACTTCAAGCTCTAGGCCAGACACGCTGGTGGGCTCGAGAGAAGGCTGTACAAAGGATGTTTGGCGAGCCTGGAAGCCTTTTTTTAGATACATTGATAGCTCTTTCGGAAATTGCCGATTCTGGGAAATTTGACAGAAATGTCGCTTCTGAAGCCGAAAGTCTAATGCTTGGCTTAAATACCTTCAACAACATCCTTGTGGCTCACGTCTTTTTGGAAATTTTTTAAATTTTTGTGCCAGTCTCGAGGTATCTCCAAACCAAAGGTTTGGACATCCTCACAGCCTACGTGATGGTAGAACGTGAAAAGGAAAGCGTATTGGGCTTAAAATTTGAAAAGGTTTATCAGGCTGCAACTAAGTTCGCTTGCACAATGAATGACACGATTGAAATATCAGACGAGATCGACTTTGAAATTCAAGTTGCAACGGAGCTAAAGAAGGTTTACCTTTCAAAAAAGAAACGAATGCCAGGAGAGTGTTCCGCTGACGAAAGACCTCGTGATCCTGTGGAACGTTTTCGAGTAGAAGTTTTCAGGGCAATAGTTGACAAGCTAGTCGCAAGTTTGAACGAGAGGTTCACGAAAAATCGGGTTTAATAAAAGACGCGCAATTCCTTGACCCTCGTCACTTTTCCGAGATCTCAAAAAATCCTGATATTATCCTTCCTGGTAGCTTGCAAAACATTGCAACGCATGCGTGTGTTAACGCAGAATCTCTTAAAAGAGAACTCATTCAGTTTTCGGGATTGTATCCATCGCTTATCTCGCTTTTAGAAGATGAAAATGGTGTTGAAGTATCCAATCAAAGTATTACTGCCGAGAGCAACGAGTCAGTTGAGCTTAATATGGACCTTGACGATGAGCGTTTATCAGAGTTG